>JACEVL010000112.1:0-167880 GCA_020284085.1 Aporrectodea caliginosa | reverse complement strand
TCAGCTAGCAGCTGCTCTATGTACTCATCCATAGACAATGCCATTGATCGATGTGGTATATTCCTATATGTTATATTTCTTCAATTGTTTGTTTTATATATACTATTATTCAACGGAAATCGATGACAGCCGATCCCACTCTGCTCTAAAGTCACGTTGGAGTCCACCGCGCCGCTCTGCTAAGTTGGCATTGTAATAACCACACCCATCACACAGTGATATTAATGTCTTAACGCCTTTTCCACACTCAGAATATGGTCTCGTTCCACCACCATTGCGAAGTCGCGCTAAATGGGCAAAACAATACTTTCCAAAACATCTACGACAACAAAGAGTTGTTTTACCGAGAACAAGCCACTAACATGTATTTTCTCCACACATTGTAAACTTTGTATATGTTTAAGTATTCATTTGTTTAATTAAATATCTCATATGCATGTTAAAATCCAGAGTGGTGGCCCAAACTGTAGAGTACCCTTTTAGAATACAGGCTGGAAGCTGTGTTGGCCTGTTATGTCGGGAATTTAATCGACTGAATATCAGAGTGAATCCAAGCCGCTTATATGGGTGTGAGTTGCGTTGTTCAATGGTCGTACAATTTTGTTTGAGGGGCTGGGGGCTCCCCAAGGATTTCGGGCGGAGGGTCGGGGTGAGTTCGAGCCCAGGATGAAGCGAAACCAAGCCGCTTATAAGGGTGTGAGTTGGGTTGGTTCAATGGTCGTACAATTGTTTGGTGGGCTGGGAGCTCCCCAAGGCTTTCGGGCGGAGGGTCGGGGTGAATACAAGCCGCAGGGTGAAGTGAAACCGCAGGGTGAAGTGAAACCGCTACATATATCCTAGTAACCTATACCCCAGGTAACATCGGTCAATTCCTGGAGTATATGTAGATGAATGTTTAACTTGGAAGGTTCAAAATTATAGAAAATATTTATAGGAAAGTGGCAAAATTGTAGGTATCTTGGGCCGTGCTGCTAACTTCCATGGGCGTATTTAGGGGTGGTTTTACGGGTTCAAACCCCCAAATAAGTTTTTTACATGCAAAAAAAGAAAGAGAAAGGTTAAGGATAGGAACGTGGAATGTAAGAACGATGAGGAGATCCGGGAAATTGAGAAATGTGATCGGAGAGATGAGGAAGGCGGGCTTGGACATTTTGGGACTATCAGAGGTCAGATGGAAAGAGGCAGGAGATTTTGTGAGTGAAGGGGTCAGGGTGATATACACTGGAGGAGAAGAAAGTCAAAATGGGGTAGCGATCCTATTAGATGAAAGAGTCGACAAATGTGTTGACAGACATGGAGACAGACTGATCATGGTGACAGTAAGAGCCCACCCAGTGAATATCGTGATCGTACAGGTCTATATGCCCACAACGACATATGAGGAAGAGGAGGTGGATAGTGTCCACGAGATGATAGAAGAAAAATGGGAAAACATCAAAGGAAATGACTATGCAATTGTAATGGGAGATTGGATGGAATGCATCAGTTGGAGAAGAAGGTCAAGATAAATATGTAGGTAAATATGGACTAGGAAATATGGACTAGGGAAGAGACATGAAAGAGGAGAGAAGCTAGTAGAATTTTGCAAAAGACAGGAACTGTTGATAACAAACACTTGAGGGTGCTAACAGAAAGAAGACAGGACATCTACATTGATTTATGGATTATGAAAAGGCTTTCGATAGAGTAGATTGGAAGAAATTAATGCTTGTACTGAAAAGAATAGGGGTGGACTGGAAAGACAGAAGACTCATAGGGAACCTATACATTAGGGTGGAGTGAAAATGGCAAAAAAAAATTTTTTTCTGAATTTCAATTAGCTAGATATGTCAAAAGGTGCCAATAGATCAATAGAACACTGTGTAAAATTACAAGATTTTTGATTAATGTTTTGATCGCCCTTCGCAACTTTTTATTTTGCAATACTAAGCGACATCAGAACGATATAGGTAGATTAGTGTCTACACTCTACACAGAGTCTACAGTCTACACTCTACAGTCTACACTCTACACAAGTCTACAGTCTACACTACAGTCTACACTCTAGTCTACACTAGAGTCCACACTCCGAGTCCACAGTCCAGGCCTGGATTTAGGCATGTGCACTAGGTGCACCGGGGCCTCCACCACAAAAAGGGGCCTCCACCACAAATGCAAGATTTTTTTAACTTGTGCTTCATAATAATTATAATCAATTATTGATTATGAAATATTATAGGAAACTAAGAAACAGTTAAAACTTAAAAGGTCCGAAGTTAGTGTCAGTTATGATCCAGGAGGAGAAATTTTTCTTAGAAAACTCTTGTTACTACCTCCCCTCGAAAATTCCGAGGAAACTCTCGTTACTACCCCCTTTGGGAATTTTTTAACAACACTCGCTACCCCCCCCCCCGCCCGCCCGGTCGTCAACTTTTCGAATATGTTGGGCACTGCGTGCCTGGTGTGTGGCGTGCTAAGGGGCCTCCATCACAGCAGTGCACTGGGGCCTCCAGCCCTCCACCTAAGTAAATACGGCCCTGCCACAGTCCACAGTCTAGGTAAGGTAGTCAACTAGTCAATATTCATCTTAATGCAATCAGATGCCTTGATTATTACAGTATCTTTGATTTCAAAGTCACAAACAGTTACAACGTGAAGTGATTTCAAAGTCACAAACAGTTACAACGTGAAGTGAGAGAAGTCATGTTTTGACTCGAACGTCGGCATTAGCTGTCGAGAAGCGACGCGTGCACGGGTGAAGCCATCTCGCGATTTCTGTCCACAAACAGCTATCGCCGCCTCGGTCACCAGTTTCACGTGTCTTTCCACACCCTGCGTGTGGCTGGGGAATTTTGGGAAGGTGACTGTTGAAGTCACCTCCGTCGTGATGAGATCCATGAGCTCAGTGTCTGTCATTGCCTTGATTACGGGAGGCTCCGAGATAGGGCAGACTGCCCAGTCGATCATGTCGAAGTATTCCACGGCGTTGAAGTTGAGTTTTGCGGGAACCTTGAACCTCCGTATTTGTCCATTGGGATATGCTTCAGCTCTGGCCTTCATCACTCGTCGCAGACCCAGCTCACGTATGTGTGGTCGATGGTCCGTCATCATGGCTAAGAGGAGATTCTCCGGGTGAGCGAAGTATGCATTGCGATGAATGACGGGGTCGACGATCTTCTTGTGCTTAGGGCTGAGGTATCGTGACTTGACGAGCATCTGGTGAAGGTGCCTAGCTCCATCTTTGCATGACGACTGGGCTTTTATGGCGAACCACGTTGGAGCATATACGCGAATGATGAACGTCACCACCGTTTTCAGATTCTGTGACGGTTCCATGTCGCTGACATATACTCGGAGGATTCTATTGGCTGTCGTTAGCCTTCGTGAGTGATTCAGGCAACCAGGGTTTCGCATTGCCAGATCGACGCTACATTCACCTTTGCTGATACTATTGCACATTTCCAATAGATAGCGCTGATCTGTGCTCAACTCCTTCGGGTCCACACTGGACAGTTGCTCGGCCAGTTGTACTGGTGCAAATGAAGAGACAGGGTGTTCGCTACACGTCACTAGCCGCTTTCCGATAGCTCCAGAGAATCCGCGCGGGCCTGTGGTCACGCCGTCGAGTGCCTGAAATAGATGGCGTAGGGGCAGCTCATTGGCATGGAGCAGACATACCAGCCACTGCAGAGGATGCTGGAAGGTTTCTTCCAGTCGCCGGATAACGCCCGCTGTGTCCCGTGTTCACGTTTGTGCCGTCACCCCCTACAACTTTAACGTTCTCTGTCTTCGCATTCCGCTCTTTCAAACTAGCGACTAATGACTCAGCTATGTCTTTGCTGGAGCCTGATGGCGCAGTCGTGTGGCTGAAGTATGAAGAACCCGGCTCTGCGATGATGCTTATGTGTTCTTCCGTGATGGTTTTTCTGTGGTACTTGTTGTCGTCGCCGAGAACTTGTGTCAAAGTTCGATCCTTGCGGCCATCAAAGAATACTCCCTCCATGCCAGTGTGAGTGTGGTCGAACTGGTCAATGTGGTCATCATTCTGCTGAAGTTCCTTACGAGTTTTGCTGCGTTCTCGGCGGATCTTGCTTCGATCGATTACTTTTAAGAGTAAGCGGTGTAAAGGTTGCATTGAAACAAAGCGAAAACGTCTTGATTTCACAGCCAGAAACCGCCATGAATGACCTAGTTTTCATACGCCATCCGAAATATTTCTTGTAGCGCAATCGTTTTACTTTCTAAATAATACTTTTATTATGCTATTAGATGGTTCTGTTAAACTGTATCATGTAAATCAAACCTACCTTTGGCATCGTCGAAATGCTTCATTTAAACGCCCACTTAAATGGTTACAATGCCAATTATTTCAATTGGGCGAAGGGCGATCAAGCAGTTGTCAGAAACATATATCATTTGGCAGGATTGTTACTATGGACATTTGGCACATTTTTAATAGTCTAGCTTATAAAAAGGAAAGAATTTTTTTTCTCACTCCACCCTACTATACATGGGACAGAAAGTAAGAATAAAAATAGAAGGAGAATTTTCACAACCAGGCGTGATAGGTAGAGGAGTACGACAAGGGTGCCCACTATCACCAATTCTCTTTAACATCTACATTGAGGAATTAGTACGAGAGGCGATGGAGGAGGTGAAGAAGGGCATAAAGGTGGGAGGAAGATTGACAAAAGCACTAAGATTTGCAGATGACCAGGCGATGTTGGCAGGTAGCCAGAATGGGCTACAAAAAATGATGGATCAGCTGAATAAGATCTCGAAGGAGTATGATATGAAAATAAATATGAAAAAGACAAAGATCACGAGGATAAGGAAAGGAAAGGTAAGAACAGTAAAGATCACTATAGATGGTAAGGAACTGGAGCAGGTCGGAAAATTCTGTTACCTAGGAAGTATGATCACAAATGATGCAAAGTGTCGTGTAGACAAAACGGCGCAGGACAAAACGGCGCAGACATAACGGCGCAGACAGAACGGCGCAGCAACAAAACGGCGCAGTACAAAACGGCGCAGACAAAACGGAGTAAAACTGAACTAAAGAACAATAGTTTATAGTAGTTTAATAGTAGAAGCAGCAAAAATATTTAATAAAATATATACTAGAATAATAAAATATATACTAGAAATAACCGAATAACTTAGAAACTTCATCAAGTCTAATAGTTCATGCTTTGTCATAATAGTCAGAAGCATAAATATATACTAAAAATATCTACTACACGGTGATTCATTAAAAAACGTCCCCCTACATAAGTTAGCATAACTCATGTAGATAACCATCAATTTTATTGAAATTTCAGAACAATGACGCTTGATGCTCTAGACAAGTGCTACATAAATTGTTTCACATTCAAAGCCAAAATGACGTAACGCGAATGACGAAACTAATGACGTCACGACTATCTCGACAACATGGTGTTTACCGAAGAAGATAAACATGCTATAACAGTGGCGAACATAATTTGAACATAAACTTCAACTTTCCTAATGTTTAGAAATAACTCCTCTGTCTTCCGTTAAAATTTCTTTCACATAGCATGACATTTGACGGAGTTACAGTGAAATATGCAGGGGGACGTTTTTTAATGAATCACCGTGTATATATAGAAGTAACTGCGTACCTTCAACAAGTCTTAGTTCATACGTTGGCATAAAAAGCAAGTCTAAATGTTAACGTTGTGAGCGATACCACGCACCCAGCGGCACTGTTCCAAATGTTGGAGTTAAAGCCTTTTAGAAAGTCTTCTTTATAATTGGGCCTTAATTACATTTCAATCGAGCGAGTCTATGGTAGAACTCAGCTTATCACGTCGGGCGGCACTTTTTGATCGCTAATAAGCAAACAATCACTAAACGGTTATCATAATCTTTGTACTGCGCCGTATTGTCTGCGCCGTTTTGTCGGGGTACTTTGAATTGCGCCGTTCTGTCTGCGCTCTTCTGTCTGCGCCGTTATGTCTGCGCCGTTTTGTCCTGCGCCGCTTTGTTACGGCGCCCAAAGTGTCATGTAGAAATAAAGAGAAGAATTATAGCTATGGGAAAAGATGCCTTCTATAAAAGAAAGGAATTAATGAGAGGAAAGCTAAATAAGAATCTGAAGAAAAGAATTGTCAAGTCTATGATATGGAGTGTGGTGTTATACGGATCAGAGACATGGACTCTAATGAAGGAAGACATCAGAAGATTGGAGGCCTTCGAGATGTGGATATGGCGGATCCTGAGTGGCCGAGTGGGTTGGTAGCCTGCTCGTCACACCGGCGCCCCGGGTTCGCTTCCCGGTCGGGTCGGTTTATCAGAGATTAATTTCTCCGATCTTTACTGCGGGTGGCTCGGTCGCATTATAAACGTGGAGTACAATACAACACACAATACAACACATCACAATACAACTGGGGCGCGGTGGTTTAGGGGTATGTTCGGTGCCTTGCAGCTGGAGGGTTGCGGGTTCGAATCCACCTCAAAGTCGCCGCGTAGGGACCCTGGGCAAGTCCTTCACTCGAAATTGCTCATGCGCTTCGGCGTGAAACTCCGATTCAGCGTTCGCGCAGTAGTCGGGAGCGCATCTGAATGGGAAATCTGGTAGGGGCGCTATAACAAGTGTTAAAATACAATACAATACAATGGCGAAGAATGGAGAGAGTCAGCTGGATGGATCGGAGGACAAATGAAGACATACTACAAATGGTGGACGAAAAAGGATCCATGATAGGGATAATAAGAAGCCGACAAAGAAAATAGTTGGGCCACATCATGAGGGGAGACTCCCTTCTAAAAATTATAATTGAGGGAAGAATGGAGGGGAAGAAGAGAAGAGGAAGACCGAGAATGATGTTGTTGGACTGGATGATGGAGGAGGACTACAGCATACTGAAGGAAAGAGCCAGAAAACGTGATGAATAGCGAAATTGGACGTACGAACCTGCCTAACAAGGCAGAGAACCAAAATAAGAAGACATGCAAAATGCCAAAAAAAATACTTTTGCGGCGATTTTCAATGGAAAACCTCTCGAAATCTTAAAACCCCCTCCGAAAAGTTTTGTTCTCGTTACCCCGTACTGCCCACCTTCTACCGACTAGAATTAGACTTAGCTTATATTACTCCTTAGTCCACCCTTATCTCTCTTATTGTAATGTAGTGTGGGCCTTAGTGTGGTCCAAAAATTAAAAGTTGGAAATGCATTGCTCCACAATGCTGCCCTTGTTACACATGAAAACATGAGTCTCTATGCAAAATTTTGGAAAGATTGGATTATATTTAGAGGTCGCTATGTTTTTCGACTTTTTGCTATATAGTATGAACTTGTCAAAAAACATGTATAATTTTGATTTTTTTCAAATCAGTTATAATTTTTTTCAAGTCAGTTTTTATTTTGAACAATAAACAGCCCCAATTAGAAATATATACTGCAGTGTTACTGCTTAGTCAGGCTGCATTAAGTTTGTAATTAAATATAGTTTGGATAATTAAAGAAGTTATCCAGTCTGCATAAATCCCGTCATTGAAGTGCTTGAAAACCCGCAACCCACTATTATTTCATTTTGCCTTCGTTGGAACAGAAAATTTTGTCCGATGACTGGAGACAAGTTGCAGCAAGTATTGTTTCTGTGACTCATCCTTATTACATCATTGTAAGAATGGATCAGAGCCACTCCACGTTCTGCGCAGTCATTGACGACCATCAACAGTTTGACATTTGCCTTCATCGACTGGAAAGTAGGGTCCAGTGGTCAGGGAGTAGAAGCCTTTGATAGGAAGGCTGTGGGTTGTTCTTGACCCTGGATGGTAAGAAGATCAAGCAGTTTTAAAGATCTCCTTGTGACATACGCTTCCAGTGGAGTCTGGTGGTCGAAGGATTTCCTGTCCAGACGCTACATGGATAGCGGATTAGGTGGATGAGTAAGATTGTATTACCAGAACAGCCTCGATGTCTTCAGTGACACGCTAACGGTCCCCTTAATTATAGTTGTTAGACTATAATAAGGTATGTCTTTATAGCGAACACGTGTTACATATAATGTTTCTATCAATCGTGATTGGTTGAATGTGTGTCATGTTATGCAGTTCAACCAATAAAATCAAGTCAACTCAGCTCGTTTTGAATATTAATGATAATTAAATGAATATGTCAATTATTACAATATGGTCTCGTTTAATCTAGTCTAGGGGTAATTTAATGAGATCGTTTAATATTCTAACTTAACCTTACTTAGACCAGCGCAGTCTACTTAGGGACTTAAGTATTATGGGGAATCTAAAATACCTCCCACGTAGATATTTGAAGTAACTTCTGTGCACTTCCAAATGTCTTCACCTCGGATACGCGTAGAGTTTTCACTGTTGGACGACGACCATGGCGTCCGTTGAACAGGTGAGTGAATCATTTCTCTCTGTCGTGAATTTCATGTAGTTCCACATCTTCTCAGGAAAGCGTAAGAGTTATGAAGAACAAAGACGATGCTTTCACGCTTCAATAGTTAACTTCACTACGTACAATCATCCCACCGTTCAGTTCGAATAAGTTCAGACGACGAACTTAAGCAACGCTCGTAGATTTGAATTCCTGTGTGTAGCGAGACGACGTTTGACTTCGCTCGATCTAGAGATTCATTTGGCAGAATCTGTTGCTACCGCACTGTTCCTACACTCCTCGAGTATAGTTCAAGTCGTAACCGTATCGACTTCTTCTTCTTCTTGTGGTTCTCTGCCTCTTAGGCAGGTTCGAATGTCCGACGTCGCCACTCCTCTCGTTGTTGGGCCTCTTCTTTCAGTTTCCTGTAGCCGTTTGTCATCATCCAATCCAGCATCATCTGTCTTGGTCTTCCTCTTGTCTTCCTCCCCTTCATTTTTCCTTCGATGACCGTTCTTAGTAGTGAGTCTCCTCTCAGCGTGTGCCCGATCCATTTCCTTTGCCTCTCTCTTATTGTGCGTATAAGGACTCTTTCTTCTCCAATCATTCCCAACACTTCTTCATTTGTTATATGTTCTATCCAGCTGATTTTTTCCATTCTTCTCCATGTCCACATTTCGAAAGCTTCCAGTCTTCTTATATCTGCTTTTCTCATTGTCCATGTCTCCGATCCATACAGCACCACGCTCCATACTAGTGTCTTTATCATTCTTATCTTTAAATTCCTGTTTAGTTTTCCTTTCAGTAATTCTCTCCTGTTTGAGAATGCCTCCTTTCCTATTGCTATCCTTCTTTTAATTTCTCTGTGGCATTTGGCATCTGTCGTGATCATACTCCCTAGGTAGCAGAATTCTTTGACTTGCTCTATCTGTTTTCCTCCAATGTGTATTCTGACTACAGTCTCCTTTCCTTTACTTATCTTCAATACCTTTGTCTTTTTGATGTTAATCTTCATCCCGTATTCGGTTGATGTTGTGTTTAACCTATCCATCATTGCTTGTAGTCCTTTCTGGTTTCTCGCCAACATTGCCTGATCATCTGCAAATCTTAATGCCTTGATCCATCTTCCACCAACCTTTATCCCCTCCTCCATATCCTCTACTGCTTCTCTGACAAGCTCTTCTATATAGATGTTAAATAGTAATGGTGACAGTGGACAACCTTGTCTCACACCTCTTCCAACGTTTCCTGGTTCCGAGTACTCTCCATCTATTCTTATTCGCATCTTTTGTCCCATGTATAAGTTTCCTATTAATCTTCTGTCTCTCCAATCTATTCCCATCCGCCTCAATGCATGTAGTAGCCTTCTCCAGTCAACTCTATCAAATGCTTTTTCATAATCCACGAAGCATATATATACATCCTGACCATTCTGGCAGCTCCTCTCTGTTAGTACTCTTAGTGTTCCGATCGCGTCCCTTGTTCCCATGCCCTTTCTAAAACCAAATTGATCATCTCCCAGCCCCTCAACTGCCTCTGTCTTTGCTTGCACTCTCTTTGCTAGTATTCTTATCATGACTTTTGACGCATGGGTGAGGAGGCTAATGGTTCTGTAATCCTCGCATGCTGTTGCATTTGGTTTCTTTTTAATTGGTATTATTATGGATTGCAGGAAGTCCTCTGGCCATTCTCCCGTTGTGTATATATCTTGGCATATCCTTATTAGTTCTTTCATGGCTCCATCCTCCAGACTTTTGAGCATCTCTGCTGGTATGTTGTCTATTCCCTCTGCTTTGTTGTTTTTCAGTTCCTTTATGGCCGCTCTTACCTCCTCTCCCAGCACCTCTGGGCCAATATCCTCCTCTCTCCCTCGAGTCTCCTCTTCCTTCTCCAGTCCCTGGTTGTCGTGCAATTCTCCCTCTTCACTTCTGTAGAGTTCCTCCACGTACTCCTTCCATCGGTTCTTAACTTCATTTGTTTCATTTAAGAGTCTACCTTGTTTGTCGCTAACCTCTATTCCTCCTCCTCCTTTTCCAGGTTTCCTAGATATCTGTTTCACCTTTTCGTACACTTTGTCATATCTTCCCTGTTGCTGTAAGTCTTCTAACTCTTGACATTTCTCGTCCCACCATTTTTCCCTTGCCTCTTCTGTTGTTCTTCTCAGTTTGTTGTTTAATCTTCTATATTCTTGCCTTGCTTTTTCGGTGCTTTGGTGTTTCCATTTCCTCCGTTCCTCCATCTCTTCTATCATTTCTCTTGTTACCCACGGTTTCCTAGCAGGTACTCTCTCTTCTGCTCCGATAATGTCATTGGCGCTCTGTATGATATTGTCTTTCAATCTTTTCCATCTCTCTTCTATGGATTTTCCCTCGTATTCTGCTAGATTTTCTTCTATTTTCTTTCCCAGTTCGTTGCTCTTTTCTTTCAGGTTCTTTTTATTCCATCTCTGTCTTATCTTCTTTTTCCTCTTGATGAATTTCAGTTTTATCTGGGCCTTCATGATGATCAAGTTGTGATCTGTGTCTGCGTCTGCTCCCGGCATTGCTCTTGCATTCTTGACACTGTTTCTGTATCTGTGTCTTACCATTATGTAGTCCAGCTGATATCTTGCCATATCTCCCGGGGATTTCCACGTGTACCTACGTCTCTTCTCATGCTGAAACCAGGTGTTTGTCAGTATTAGTTCTCTTCTCTCACAGAACTCCGCTAGTTTTTCGCCTCTGCTATTTCTCTTCCCCAAACCATATTTTCCAATGCATTTACCCTCCGCTCCTTCTCCCACCACTGCGTTCCAGTCTCCCATTATGACTACATAGTCTGTTCCCTTGGTTCTATCCAGTATTTCCTCCAATCTCTCATACATATCGTCTACTTCTTCATCTTTGTGCATTGTTGTTGGCATGTATATCTGTATTATTACTATATCTACTGGTTCTGCCTTTATTTTGACCTCAATCATCCTGCTTCCATATCTTTCAATCTTTATTATGGATCTGGCAATTGTCTCCTCTACCAGAACAGCTACACCGTTTTGGCTGTTTTCTCCTCCTGTGTGTATGATTCTTATTCCATCACTAGTAAAGTCTCCCTCCTCCTTCCATCCTGTCTCCGCCAGCCCCAGAACATTCAATTTTGATCTTTTCATCTCCCCTATGACGTTTGCAAGCTTCCCGGGTCTTAGCATTGTTCGGACATTCCATGTCCCTATTTGTATCTTGTTTCTCTGATCTTTATTCATGTTGGTTACGTATCGACTTACGACTGTTAAAACTTCGCAACGCTCTATTGCTTTAAGATTGCAACTAGAAGCGTTTCACAACGTCCATTCCTCTCCAGCAACGGATGAAGAAGTCCGTAACGGTTCTTTGCCACCTCACCTGTAGCTTCAGTACGCATGCGCGGTTAAGGTCTGTTAGGCAACCGTGACTCCTTTTGAATTCAACCAATGGCATGGTCCCAACGCCGTAGTGTATCCATGACGCTCAAATAATTAAACCCATTAATTAAGCGAAACCCCTGGACTGCTCTGCGCCAGCCAATCCACGCCGGTCAATTAATTAATGCCTAATACAACAAATGCTACAGTTAATTGGTATCTGTATACTCTTCTATAATATCTACATAGGCCTATACATATAATAGATGGGAATGTTTGTATTAATACAAAGGGAATCGTTACAACACGCTCATCAAATAAAGCACGTGGCTATAAGGTGTTCGAAGAAATATAAGAGATGACGACTGAAAGAGTTAATTTAAATCAACCTCAAACTGTAACTCCTTGAATCAGCAGAAATCTTGGCTCATACAACTTCCAGTGCTTGCGAACAACCGAATCAGCACGCTGTGCGGGATTCTAGCTATCTCCCGAATTACCAACGCAGCGACTATTGTTGCTTTCGTGGCCTCACCAACTGTTAGTCTATTCTGGTAATGCAACGTGAAATTCCTCAGGATTGCCTCATTTTTTGGGAGTCCAGACCCAAGAATGTGTTTGTCAGGCATCCCTAACAACCAACATTGTGGGGAACTCCTGGTTGATGCCAGTGCCACCATAGCTGCCGTTTTTGTAACATACGAGCTTTTATTGCAGAAAGTGAAAAAACATGTGATGTAAGCCTACTTCATATTCAAGGCTGGTTTCACAGATTAAAAAATACTCTATAATAATAATATCTTTTCTTTAATAAGCGCCTGACAAACACTGCGCTGTACATTTACATGTTATGCAATTTAAATCTTAACTACTAACAGAACAGACAGCTTGCAATACAACGGCGCTAATAGCAGCCTACAAACATATCCGCCCAACGGGGGGCTCGAACTCGGTACCTCTCGGTCTGTGTGCCAGATGTTATCCAATGCGCCACGGGCCCCCCCCCCGTGTTAAATATTATTCATGCTAAATTAGCAGCATATAGGGTAATATTGAACAATCCAATTGTATATGAAACGAATTGTGATGAAAAGTTGGAATGCAAAATTTAAATATTAGCCAACAACCGTTTATCTATCAGAAAGAACTTGACACAAGTGTTTTATTTGTAAATAAGCTTATTATTCTTTGATTTACTTAAAATACAGTTGGCATATTGATCATGATTTAGAAAGATGGTGCTTGATGTTCATAGGTGCTAATTTTAATTCATAATGCAGCTATTAACGCGTCAGATGCGCAATTTTGCAATTTCTACAAAACCCTAGCGACCTCTAAACATGTTCAGATCTCTTCAATTTTTTTAATACAGAGTCTTCTAGTCAAGTGTAACAGGGGCAGCCTTGTGGAGCAGCATATTTTTCCCATGTATTTGTAATGTAGTGTGGGCCTCTAATTACCCTTCTCGATTGGGTTAACTTTATTACAAAAAAGAGCGACCAGAATTATCTCGGGTAACTTGAGCTCCCTGTCTTCTCAGGCCATGCTTCAGAAATTGAACATTTGCTATGTCAAACAGATTAGAATTAAACAGACCTCAGAGTTTATTTTTAAATATATGCATAATCTATTGCCTGAGGCATTTACTGACTTCTTTGCTTGACATCTCAATCTTATCTTTACAATGTTAGGACATCTTCCAATTATAGAGGAATTGCCACTAGAACGAATACACGGAAATTCTCGATCAAAAGCGCTGACCCTAGGACTTGGAATAATCTCTTTATCGCCATTCGTGTTTCTCCTTGCATTTCAATATTTAAAGGCAAACTCCGTCATCACTTACTGACCGTGATCCCTGACTGCCACCATGCTTCCCTTGGTATTCAATCAATTAATCAATCAATCAATTTCGTTTATTCTAAACATCAAGCTGACAGGTCGCAACTTGTAACAGGTAGGAAAAATTGTCTCGGTTCCGACAGTTAGTTATGAAATGGGTTGAGATAGCATATTATTGCCTCAGCTCTAACAGTTAGTTACTAAAGGAAAATTAGGCCAGTGGCAATGTTAGTTAGGGCAACGAACGAGGTAGCCAACAAGGTTAAGACTGCAGATAATGTATTTATTAGATATTTTTTTAAAATCCACAAGAAATGAAATTGCGATCGTCTTTGGTTGGGAGGAAGAAAACTCCGTCATCATTGCCTTAGGTGCATCAATCAAGTGTACATACTGTGCTCGGTGCAGACACTAATTTTGACGCCAGAGGTCAAAACCCGTCGCTTGTCGCTTCCTAGATAGGCTACTGAGCTAGAAGCTGAAGTAGGCGAGAGGGGTCAACAATGAAGAATATTCTTCAACTCAGCAGTTGCCTGTGAATTTGCCATAACTTGTAGAGTAGTAATTCGATTTTGATGCCGTTTGTTTTATTCGACACAGAATAGAGCCCTTCATTGCACAGCACAATTGCAGAATAATCAAGTAATTGTTGCTGAGGACTTTAATGACATGAATATTCCGAAACTTTTTATTCGATTTTTCACTCTATACCAATGAAAGAATCAAACGCACATAACCTCAGTTAGAAAAAAAAAGATATGTTCATTCTGTAAAAAGTGTTTTGAAGCAGATTAATTGTAGAATATGACTAAATAAAAAGGTCAGAAACCGACATGTGACGGGTTTTGACCCCTGGCGTCACAATGTGTATTCAATTGTTGAGATTTAACTAACTAGTTAAGCTCTACAAGTTTTGGTAATTACATGCATAACCTGTTGCTACCCTTTCCATGTACATGGGTAACCCTGTCAGCGAGAGGCTGGTCTATTAAGGGTTTCTCGCCCTTTGCTTTTTGTCGGCCAATGTATAATCTATTTAAGTAAGTAAGTAAGTAAGTAAGTGTGTTCTTTATTAAACGCTGGCAAACGCACGGCGCTGTACATACAAAGTTATAAAAATTTATCAAATAGTAGCGGAAAAGTTAGTTAATAGTAAACTAAAAAAACACTATGGCCTAGCTGTTAGAGGTCTGCGGGTAGAGCATTTTTGCTACCCGACCCGTACCCGTAACATAGGACCATTACCCGTACCCGTACCCGACCCGTACTCAAAATTACTACCCGACCCTACCCGTACCCGCGGGTATACCCGTACCCGTAGTGTACCCGCAATTTCATTAGCATGCCTCCCGACAGTACCCGTCCCTACCAGGCTAATATTAACTTGCAACTCAGCATGTAGCAATAATAAATAGGCTGATGATGATGATAGTAGCACTAATAGTAGTAGTAGCAGCAGCAGCAGCAGTAGCAACAACAACAACAGTATAGTAGTAGCAGTAGTAGTTGCAGCAGGACAATGGAGAACATTTATTCGCACCCATCGCCGACAAATGACTGGCGTCAGGAATTGATGGTGATGATGACAAAGGGGATGATGATGATGATGATGATGATGATGATGATGATGATGATGATGATGATATACTTCTACTACTATACTAAAAGGAAGGAGGAGCAGGAGGAGGAGGGGGAAGAAGAGCAGTCCTTTAAGCTACGGTCTAAGATTCACTATTATATGCAAGATGACATTGTAACCCCAAAATTTCAAGTCTGTACGGGTAAAACCGGGTATACCCGTACCCGTGATGATCCTACCCGTACCCGACCAGACCCGTGAAATGCGTACCCGACCCGTACCCGATCCGCGGGTACGGGTCAGGTACGGGTAAACCCGCGGGTACGGGTATACCCGCAGACCCCTACTAGCTGTACAACATCCTAGCCACGAAACCGCACCTGGTGAGGGAATCAAATCTAGAAAGAACACGGTTATGTGAGCGTGGGCGCAGATCGTGACCAGTATATAGGACAGGGGGTAGTAGGTAATGAAGGATATGTCCAGGATTATTTAAGATATTTCTAAAAATGTCTTGGTCGGCTTTTTACAGAGTTCCTCAAAAGTAGGGAAAGATTTGGGTAGGAAGCTAAAGCGTACCAGCTTGCGGACCAAAGCGCTTAGAGAGTCACGTTCCTGTTTGCTGGCGAAGCCCCACCACACTTGAGAACAATAAAGCATTCGGTTGACAGTGGTGGACCGGACCACATCATAAAGCCTGACTCCCAAGAGCCCATGCGAGATTAAAATACGATGGGCGTGGAGAGATTGCTTGGCCCGTACACAAATCTTTTGGATATGGGAGGAAAAACCGAACTTTGCGGAAATCTCGATACCCAATAAAATTATATTCAGGGATGTGACCCTTTTTATACCACGTATAATTGGAGGACCTTGTTCAAGATTCACATTTGGTCTGGTCAAAATAATTTCGTTAGATTTAGACTGGTTTAGGTGGAGATTGCATTTGCGAGCCCAGGCACTAATGTGATCTAATTCTGCATCCGTGGTGGAGATATTTGAAGCCAAGATCAAAAGATAACAATCATCAGCATATCGTACCCCAAGAATTATAAGGCCCTATGTCTACTTTTTTCAAAAATCAACCTAACGCTCTATCCGTTACCGGGATGACAGGGGCTATGTCCTGAATAGTCTAGCTTAACTGGAGACGCTTTCTTAAGCTCTATCGTCAGTGCTATAAAGCTGTATGTCCACAAAATTTGTGGACATACAGCTTTATAGCACTGACTGAACACTGTCCAAATTTAATTTGGACAGTGTCTCAAAACTATAGAGGGACAAGTTCAGTCATCCAATAGAATCATTAATTTTGTATCACGTGAATTGGAGATATAACCGTGATCGAGTGAGGTTTGAAAAAAGAATTTACGGTGTTATGTCCATAGCCCAAACCAGTGAGAGATCTTAACACGTGACTGGACTTGTAACCTACAGCACTTACTTTGTCTGCAATCAATAATGTTATACAGCTCTATGTCCAAAAATAGTCACCCCTGCCATAATTATAGCCAAATTGCTCATAATCGGTTTACATCGAAATACACATATAATCATACTAAGGGAAAACATTGTTTTCCAAAAAGTTTAATTTAATTGCCATCAATGAAACAGAACAAAAACATTTCGTCAGCACATCTTAAAAATCGTTTTTCTGCGTTTCGCAAATGTGGACATAGAGCCTTGTAGTTCTAGTGGTACGATATTTGAAGATATAATTGAAGCTGTGGAGAGGTTTTAGACCAGAGATAGCCACTAAGAAGTTTGCTGGGCCCATGCGAGAACCCTGTATTATGCTAGCATTGATGTGTGCCAAGGAAGAGATCGCGCCGCGGAACTTGGTGCAATGACTACGATTGCTCAAGAGGGAGAGAATCCAGTTGAAGATATTAACAGGTATAGGTAGAGAGGCCAGTTGATCGGCCAAGTAAGAGTGCCTGACTGTATCAAAGGCCTTGGAGAAATCTAGAGAAATAAGGCGGACATAAGGTTCAGATTTAAGCGAGTTAAGAATACAGTCAGTAATGGCTATGAGTGCAGCAGAGGTAGAACCAGAAGGCCTGAAGTCGAATTGGTCAGCAAAGGGACGTTTCTCAACATGATTAGTGAGGATAGGATAGATGTACAGGCGCACTATAAGTTTTTCTAACAATCTACATAATACTGATGTGATAGAAATAGGCCGGAAATCAGCCTCAGGAGCTGGGTTAGAGATCTTATGAATAGGGGTAATGGAGCTAGACCTCCATTGGTCAGGAACACAGGAATTATGTGTCGAGAGGTTGAATAGGTATGTTATCGGTACAGCCAGGAGGTGAGCCATGTTGGAAAGGAGCCAGGCAGGGATCTGGTCAGGACCAGTAGAGCTTCCACAGACAGAGAATAAGGCGGTGTAGGTGCCAAGAATCCAAAATTTTGGCGGGCAAGAAACAGACCCCCGATCGCACAACGCATCGTTGGCTGATGGTACTGATCATCGGTCGAGATATCTCGATAATGTTGATTGAGGGTTTCAGAGTTTATATGACTAAATGAAAATTCATTGTTGGAATTGCGCCCTTTCCGTAGACGGTTAACCTCAGACCACAGCTTCTTAGAACCCCTGCACAGTCCATCAAAGGAGACGGTGTTGCTCTTTAAGATGATTTGGTTGATACGGTCTGCAACTGCCGCCGCCGCCGAATGGCCACGTCTAAATAATATGTTGCGTTTCCGCAGAAGATGTTTGAGGAATGGCGTCATGTACGGCGGATCACGTCTTTGATTGTAATCTTTTTGATAGGGAAGATATCATCTGTAGCAGTTAATATGGTTGAGTAGAATATGTCAATGGATTCCTGTGTAGATTGACTATTGTACATGGAACTCCAGTTGAAATCTGAAAGGAAATTCTGCATCCGAGACATAGGGCCTACGGTCAGGAGTACGGAGACGCATCTCACAGACACGACGATAGGTAGGTGTCGAAGCAGTCCGATTATGGGTAGTCATCAGAACGGTAGAGTGACGGGTTTTTACTGAAGATTTTGTATATGTGATGTTGCAACATACTTGAAGAAATACAATTTTTGGTCATGGTTATTATGGTTAAGAGCTCTTCCGCTGAACGCAGAGACCGGATCTAGATAAGAAAGCGCTGTTTTTGCACCTAGTGCGTCACAGTTGTAAAATCCGTGGTGGTTAGTTTTTGGAGAGTAGACCCTTTTCGGTCACTTCTCATCGTTTTTGCCGGTTCTCCATGTTTGCGTCTTCAATTGTGAATGACTGCTGTTATAACTACGAGGGACGTCTTGTCGAAGAGTCCGTGTTGGTGTCGTCTTTGCGGCTTGCTATGTAAGTTCGTTCCAATTTATGTAAATAGTGTAAATAGACTTTTATCAAAACTGCGATGGTCTTTGTTTTCATTCATAGGCTATCTTTCTACTTACAAGTTGCCCGTAGATAACTAGACAACAAATGGGGCTCGTCGTTTAAAATTTCGTCCGTAAGATTTACCTTCCCGTTTGCTAAAGTTAAAATTCTAAATTGGAAATTTGGGTTTTCTTTGTCTGACAGTTTGTTGAGCAGTGCACTTGTTGTGTGTACTGTATTATGGCTTCATCTGGGTCAGATACAGCGGTGCCACCTTCTCCGGTGACTAAGCCTTTAAGTTTGCACGACATTTTCGATATGTCGGCTGATAAGTTAAGGCTTGAATTAGTAAAATTGGATCAGGATACTAGAGGCATAAGTAAGACTCAAATGGAGGAAACTCTTTCAAAATTGTTGGCGCATGAAAAAGAGGAGTTCTATTTTGGATTAAGACCGCTAGAGATTACATTTAGGTTACGAGAAGGGATAGAAAATAATGAATTGCAGAGAACATTAGAGAGTGACAGGAAATTGAAATTGGAAAAATTTAGAATAGAGAGTGAAGAAAGAGTGCGGAGAGCAGAGGTTGAAGAGAGAAAGGCGGAAATGCAGAAAAAAATTGAAATTGGAGGGTCAGGAAAGAGTTAGTAGAGCAGAGGCTTAGGAAAGAGAAAGAGTGATGAGAGCAGATGCTGAGGAGAAAGAGAGGCAGAGACATTATGAGTTAGAACTCAAACGTATTGCTGCTAAGGATTTGAACCCAGATCCAGAACAATACAAGGAGGTGTTTCGCAAGTTTCTGCAATTAAATTAGTCCAGAAATTCGATTAGGCTAATATAGAACATAATTTATTTATCATTTGAGAAAGCCATGACGATTCATGAATTTCCGCGTTATAAATGAGCTGCTAGTTGACTGGTAAGGTCCAGTAGGCCTAGGTTTTTTTCAGAATTATCAAAAAATTTCCCGTGTCATCTCCAAAGCATTTGACTGTGTTAAACACTTTGCCCTAATTGACAAAATTCCACTCTTGATATCCCAGATTAAATTTATGACTCGCTAGTTGAATATAATCTTGAACTTTGTAGGGTATCTGAGTCTGTTATTCTAGGGGTAACCATTTCGGATAGACTTAGTTTTGACCCCCATATTGACCGAATCTGTATTAAGGCTAGCCAATCGCTCTATGCGATACGCATCCTTATTGCCCATGGTCTCTCGGTGATGCGCCTTTTTGATGTAGTTCGGGCAACCTCGCTGGCTCGCCTCCTGTGTGCTTCACCTGCTTGGTACGGCTTTGCCAATGCTGGTCAGCGCGCGCGTATTAATGCAATAATACGCAAAATGGTACGGCTAAAGTTTTTGCCTGCCGACCAGATAATGTTTGATGACCTCTGTCGCCGTGCTGACTCTTCTCTTTTCTCATCTGTGCTTCACAACCCCAGCCATGTTCTTAATGGTCTACTGCCTCCTATAAAGAATGTTAAGTATTCTCTCCGTCCTCGTTCACATAACCGTGAGATCCCACATGCTGACGCATTAGCTAGATGTGGTTTTATTACGCGTATGTTATTTTATTGATTTTATTGCTAATCTTTCTTTTTACTATTACCTTAATCTCATATATGCATAGATGTCTGTTTTATTGTATTTTATGATATTTTTGACATTTGTGATTTTGTGATTCATTCTGATGTTCCCGCAGTGCGTTTGCAGGCGGTTCAATAAAGCACGTACTTACTTACTTACTCTCACACCTGACTTTTGTAGAAGTACGTTGTATCTACGGGCTTGTAACCTTTGGTTTTAATTTATAGGTAATACGCCAGAATGCAAGCCATGTAAATTCTGCACCTGGAGGACAAAATCAATGTTTTTTAACGCTGTGTTCTTAATGGCCGAACATCTACGGCGTCAGGACAGATTGGATACGATGATGAAGTGCAGAGGTTAGAGACGCCTATGTGGGCATTTCTGGGACACGGTGGGCTGGAGCGCCATCCCGCTAAATTTAGTTACAAGTGGCCATTTCTCCTATATAATATATAATTATATATATTCCACATATTATGTGGGAATTTCTGGAACACGGTGGGTTGGAGCACCATCCCGCTAAATTTTGTTACAAGTGGCCATTTCTTCTAAATCTGATCTCTGTCTGGTAGGTCTACTTCGTTAACAGGACATTCCGGTAGACTGCATAATTAATTTTGATGCCTAGATCTTACTGTTCTGCCAAGTGCAGACACACCGAGCGTAACTAATACCGCTTCCCAGTGATGTTCTTCTGCCGGGTTCCGACGGTAACAACATACTACGATGCTGGTAATAATTAACATTATTATCGTCATGATACTTGTTAAGATCATCATCATCATCATCATTAAACTTGAGTAAATAAAAAAGTTGACTAACAGACCAATGCACTACCTATCAATCAGTACACAGGAAAGACTTAGTAAATATATAAGAATATATTCGACATCTAATTGGCTAAAGACTTCTGCTATCACTTGGCTTAAGAAGCATTAAGACTCATTCTCTATTGGTTCGAGATAGACTAAGTACCTTACCAAGACAAGAAGAACCCTGCCTCCATGACACAGAGTATAGCCTTAGAGAGAAAGATGATAGACATGTGTCAGAGGTCCGGTAGCATTTTAAAAGAAGGAAGCAGTAACAGGAAGAGCAGAGAGTTGAAAGAAAGTAAGGAGAACTGTGATGTGGGAAAGATCCTCTTCCGAGGACCGCTACTTCAACAATCTCCGATAATTTTGATCAACTCAAAGTTGGAAGGATCTGCGTTAGTAGGAACTTATATTAATCTTAATATCAAAACATTGTACTGTAAACTACAATTCGTAATTGTGTAACTTGGAATTATATATAATGTAAATCATATTAGTCATAGGAGAACAACCGCAGGAATGGAATAGGTACTTGGCATCTCTTCTCTTTGCTTTAAAAGAAGCCATGTTTTTTGTCGTTTTACTATATCCATGACTGAATTTATGTATCGCTTCGCCAACAAATCTCTTCCCCAATCTTCAGTCGCTACTTCTCTAAGATCTCTGATACACATTCTCATTATACAAGATCTCTCGATAACTTTGATGGAACCTTTGCCCGCACTAACACTCGTTATTTTACCTTAAGATGTGCTGGTCCTCCTGCCTGGAATAACCTACCGAAGTCGTCACTGCGCACTCTTCCTAATCTTGCCCTATTTAAAAAAAAGGTCAGAGCCTACCTCCTTGACAATTATATAGTCAATGCGTTATCTAAATATGGTTATTCATTGTTATCTCACAATTAGTTAAGTGACCTAGTTAAGTGTTGTTAGTTAAGCCAGTTATTCTCATTTGTCTGACAATGCTATTTGTGTATACTATACTCAACTGTCATCCCTCTGCTAACATGGTACACGGGTATACCTAACTTAGCGGGACTTCGGTCCCTTCTGGGAACCCGATTGTTTCCCTCAAACGTTGATTAGATAATCGTGTGATCTGTCTGTTTTAATTTCTAAACTTGTGATCGTTGATTGTGATTATTCTGGATCACTACTTGTAAACTGTTCTATGGAAACAATAAAAGGATTAATTGATTGATTGACTCTATGAGTCTACTCAGACGTTACTCACTGTACTACTCAATGCCATCAAAATACCATGTAGAAAGTATCTTAGAATGCCATATCTATAATCACTGATGCAGGTCGAGAGCGCTGCTGATTTTGAGCGGCGCTATATAAATGTTCGATTACAATTAAAATTACAATTACAAATATGTCCTCTGATTTCGAAATGGGCAGAGACGAACAACCTACGTCTTAACCAGAACAAGACTCTCGAGATGGTTGTATCTTGAAAAGGCAAACTAAAAAGCTCCTCCATTCCACAGATATTGCCTGAATCAATGCGTGTTCTTGGAGTTATGTTAAGTCAAGACCTCCGAATGACTACACACATTGACCAAGTCCTTGTAGCCTGCTCCTCCTCAATTTATGCACTCGATGTGCTCAAATCACATGGACTTACGTCTGCAGTATTACAAATTGTTGCTCAATCTACAACCATTGCATGTCTGATGTATGCCTCACCAGCCTGGTGGGTTATACGAAAGCAGAAGAGCGGGAACGAATCGAGCAGCTGATCAGACGCGTGAAATGCAGAGGATTTCTACACCCTCAGACAAAGTCCGCATCTGACCTAGCACTAGAGGCAGACAGTCGTTTGTTCTATGTCATTTCCTCCAACCAACATCATGTTCTATATCCGCTGTTCCCTCCGATTCGTATTACTGGATACTTGCTTCGTCCCCGTCCCCATGGATTTTCCCTTCCTAACAAAGATGACTGTAATTTCATATCCAGAGTAGTGAGAGTACTATATCAAAATATATATTGATTATCTTCCCTCAATTATAACACTAATAGTCGAATATGTATAACATGCCTAATGCCTATAGTTCTAATTTTATCTAAACATTTCCTTAAACTAATCTTCAAATATCCAATAAGACCTTAGTTTATCAATGCATAAGTTGCGTACTTGTCAGCTTATTTTTAATAAACGAAAATTGATTGATTGTAATTTAAATAGAGCGCTGTTACTATAACGCATCAGTTTATGGTCGTTTGAAATGCAACAGTACTGCTGTAATGAATTGCGGTCTGTTGGCATCCAGTACAATGTTTCACGTGTATCTTTGTTGGCGATAGAAAAGTCGGACTGATAATAGAGTCCGATAAATTAGTTGTGTGGTAATTCTTTTTCAGACATTAATTAAAGCGGTTATCCGCGGTAGGTCTTTAGTTTGTTGCGATCAATATTGGTTTACAGAACTCACACCTGAGTGCTGTTTTCTGTATATAACGAGAGGTAGACCTCATCAGAGATAACTCAGCAAGAATCCTGTGATTGGATGGCTGTGGTCCTGTTTGCGCTTCAATGTGACTGGCATCCAGGACACTGTGAACTTGACATGCTTTTCCGCTTTGCAACACAGTTTTGCTTTCGCTTAAAAGGGACATCTTATAATTATAGTTTGGCACTCTTGAAAACATATTATGTTGAATACTATATTTGCTTCTATTGTCGATGTGTTTTCAGTTGAGGTGTATGTCACGTTTGATCTTGACAACAGTTCTTCACTACTGCTGGTCGTAAGATATCAATGATTCGACATGGCAAGAAGTCATCCTCTTTCTAAGCGATACTGTTCTTATATCTGCATCGGAATCACGCTCGTCTTACTGCTGGTTGGGTTTTACAATCACCAATCACTCAACATGAAAAGAAATAGGCAAACTACAAGTTTCGTTTCCAATGCTTTTAATTTTCTCAACGTCAGGGAAGCAGAGTGCTCGAGTAAGGAAATTAAAATTCGAAGCACCCGACAACCATTTGTTGCTACTGAAGTTCTAGCATGTGGATCATTTCTCGATCGGGTTCGAATCTTCAACGAGGAACTGGATAAACTTCGCCTAGAAGCTCTTAGATCAAGAGGGACTGATGAATGGAAACCGATAGCACCCCATCAAGAGATTAAGTTGATATGGACTTCGAGAGATGACTTTTTACAACTCCTTGGTAATTGCTCTCAGCTGCAATTAGTTCTGCTGCCTTGGGATAAATCGGCTGGATTTAGAAGAACTTATAACTCTCTCAAGGACGAATCAAATCTCTTGATACAAAATTACTACGAATGGACAGCGGAAGATCCACTCTGCAAATGGATTGAGACTCCTGGAACTATAAAAATGAAATATGACGTCACATTCAACGGAACGTGTGTTCGCGATATTAAGAGAAGCATCACTCTTCAATCAATGAGCACGCTTGTTCTTAATGCAAAGCCGATCAACAGTGCGCACTACAGTACTGGCCAAACGAAGGACATGCATTTCCGCCGTATTTCTATACCGAACAACCACCATTTGCGTTTTATATGTATATAATACGAGACGGAATTGTTACAGCTAAAAGCGATATCTACAGTGGAAACGTGAAAATCGTGAAGTATGCGTGTAGTCATTATATCAATACTGAACCACCATCGAATGTTGACCAGATTCCAATGCATAACGAGATCTTTCCAATTGCTCAACATTGGGGAACAGGTAACTTTCATCGAATCGTGGAAATAATTCCAAGATTATCACTCTATCTTGATTTTCTTAAACGAAATCCCAACATCAAGATACTTGCTTCAGAAACAGGAGGACGAACAGCTAACTTGATTAAAATACTCGGCTTATATGAGAGCAGATTAATTAGTGGAACTTTCAGAGCCAAACTGATTTACTTACCGAGATCAACAATGTGTGGATTTGCAAACGTTCAAGAGATTCAAATGCTTTCAGGGATTTATCGTAAGTACATAACCGAGAATTTCCCAAAGGAACCTCGAAACAAAATAATTTTGAATCGGCGATCGGGTTCTCGTAGGTTTACAAAACAAGGAGAGATAGAAAAGGTGGTTGAAGATGCCGCCAAGGCGTACAATCTGATCAGCGTAACGTTTATAGACAATCCTGGCCAATGGTTTACAGCCTACGCCCCAGACGCCATGACCGGGTGCTGCCAAAAGCTGACAACCAAATGAGGAAAACATTTATAGTCAGAATGCTGTTCGCATACTAATTAGATCTGTCTCGCAATCTCACTGGTCTTAGATACATTGTAGATTTTGATGCTTGATATGTTTTGATGTTTATGTTAATTTATATTGCCCATGCTTGTTCACCAGAGTGCTGTTTGGCAGCTGGTTATATTAAAGAATATACTTACTTACTTACTTACTTACTGTTCCGACTCTCAACGATACTATGAGAATGTTCCATTCCGCAGTAATGGTTGTTGCACCTCATGGCGCTGGACTTGCAAACGTCGTTTTCTCACAACCTGGGACATAATGTTATTGAAGGCGTTTGTAATCTTCCACATGTGAACTTTTGTTTCCAACGACTTTCGTACGTACTAGGTCATCACTGGCATGGAATTCCATCTCGCGGTGGTTGTGAAGGAGTTATAGACATATCAGCAGAAAGCATTAACAATACAATCCTATCGATTTTAAGCGAACGGAGTGCACGATGAGGCGTTCTTCCGTGACTCTATCTATATACACCGTGAGGCATAAAAAAGGAAGCCCATGGAAAAATCGTTATAACTCATACAATAATTGATCAAAACAAATGCAATTTACGCAAAAACATCTATCGTTAATATCAATAATTTAAATTTATTTTAAAAAAGGCCCTATAAAAAATTTCCTTTCAATTGTTGACGTAATAATACGTCATTAATTTTTCCACGTAATAATACGTCATTAATTTTCCACCATTACGAAAATGGGGTTCAGTGAGGAAGATAAACAGTTTAAACACGTTATTAAATTTTTGAGACAAAACAAACGTTATGGAGCAAAACGATTTTTAAAAGAGTTTACACATAAAAGCTGGTCTCGTAGTGGATTGGATAAGATTATTCGCAAGATTGATAGTACTGGAACTTCGCAATGTCTTCCCGGCGGGTGGCCGTCCGCGCACTGCTCGAACTGCTGACAAAATTGAAGAAGTTGAAACACTTGTTTTGAACCAGGAAGATTTGCCGCAAACACACCGTACTCAAAGACAAATTGCTCGGGAAGTTGGTATATCTCAACGTTCCATTAATCGTATTGTGAAGAAAGATTTACGTTTGATATGCATGAAACAACGTAGGCTACATGAATTGACGTGGCCAACAAACAAGCTCGACTTGACCTCAGTCGCCTTTTGTTGCGTCGCTACCCAGCTAGCCTAGTGCATTTCATTTGGTTCACGGACGAAAAATTATTCACAGTACTGATGCTTCTCCTAGCAATACTCAAAATGATCGTCTGTATGTAGCAGTTGGAACTCGAAAGAGAGATATTGCAGCCGACCGCCTTTTACGCACACGCCCGAGGTTTAGCAAATCCCTGATGGTGTCAGTCGGTGTTTCTTCTGTGGGGCGCACGTTAATTCACTTTGTTGAACCGGGGTTAAAATCAACGGCCAATACTACAGAGATGTTTTACTCATGGAAGACCTTCTACCTGAAATTCGAGAATTCTCTGAATTTTACATTTTCCAGCAAGATGGTGCTCCAGCGCACAGAGCACGAGAAACGGTTGCACTTCTGACGAATGAAACTCCTGACTTCATAATTCTTACACTATGGCCCCCTAACAGCCCAGATCTGAATCCCGTAGATTGATAAAATATGGGGATGCATGCAGGAAATGGTGTACAAAACAAAGGTCCGTGATGTTGAAGATCTTCGTAAGCGAATCATGCAAGATTGGAACCATCTTGACCAACGAATTATTGACTCGGCGGTGCGTGAATGGCGCAAGCGACTTCGCGCATGCGTAGAAACTAAAGGCGGACAGTTTGAGTACAAACTGTAAATTTTTTACATTGCCTGCTATTTAGCTATAACTTTCATGTATTTCATTGACATTGTTTGCATATTGTTAAAATAATAACGATTTTGTAGGGGCTTCCTTTTTTATGCCTCACGGTGTATACGCTTCCAACAGACAACTCTTACCTCAGCCTTTAGCTAGCTCCCGATACACCAGTGCCACTACCTGTGCTAAATATTGTTGAACTCTGACATTGAACTTTTATCGTATATAGTATCTCATGCATAGGGGTCATGCTTCTTTTAGTTGTGATTTTACAATTATAATAGACCCTGAGCGTGTCTGTCTCGTCGATTGTGCAGGTCTCACGATTGCTTCCAACACCTATAGAATGCATGTTATATGCTCCTCGTACGAGATATAGGCCCTGAGGGAATTGCCGTCTGAGTTTTCCATAATTATACCCATGAAACTTTTGTATTGTAACACGCATATAAGATAAGAACGACCGGCAGACATGAGAAGTGGTCTTGCTATTTTGATAAATTTCTTGATCGAATGAACAACTGCACATCTGCAAACACATTAATTTAAGTGCTAGTAAAGTAAAACTATCATGCGCACAAAATTGCGACGTCATTTCGTGCCTTAAAATAATTTTACAATATATTTAGGTCGTGCATACAGTCACGCCCGACGTGAGCCTATACCTGGGACTACTGACAACTGACAACACTTTTATTTCCCAGAACAATGCATATAACAGTTCACATAATACATAGTACATTTTTCAGTGCACTGGCTAGGGAATAGGGGAGACCCAAAAGGGGCAGAAGCCCCGCTTAATTAGGGACACCCCATTAACTAGATTGGATGGTGGATGATTAGTCAGTTGTTAACTAGCTGATAACATTCAACTTTAAGAAACAGAAGATTAAAATGTAAGCTCCACAATGAAACAATTCCAAGTAAGATAACGTCAATCTTTCAACCTTGATTTAAGTAAATCCTCCACAACTTCTTAAACTGGACAAGAGTAAGTGCATTCTGTATACTTCTTGGTACAGCATTCCAAGTTTTCGGACCATTACAGGACATAGAAAATCTACGATAATTTGTTCGTGCATATGACACACACAGACCACCAGATGATCTTGTATAGTGACCATGCATGTCTACTGTTTTAATAAAATAGTTCAAAAATGATTCAGGTAACAAGTTATTAACAAATTTGTACATGAATTTACCCACTAGGTATCTGTTCATGTTCGCAAAGTTCATTACATTATATTCTCGGTACCTGCATGCTGTATGGGCATAATACTGATCTCCAGCAATAACTCTAATTGCTTTTTTCTGTAGAAGCACAAGACATTTTAATCTAGCAGAATAATTTGAGACCCAGACAATGTTACCATAATCAAAATAGGGATTAATTAAGGTATCATATAAGTTCTTGCGAATGTGAACAGGGATTAGGTGAGATATTCTCATTAATATGCCAAGGTTTCTTGCAATCTTGCCAGCAATAACATTAATGTGTTCCGACTAGGTCAGACATTCATCAATACAGACTCCAAGAAATTTAGTAGAGCGGGTTTGGGAAAGGACAATTCCATCGATTGAAAAATCTGGTCGAAGATCTGGGATTCGTTTTTGTGTAGAGTGGAATATTATAAAGCATGATTTCTTAATGTTAAGGGAAAGTCTAGAATCACGCCCGCCTCGCAATAATGGTCAATGCATGTCACATGATTCTGAGTACCTGAAACGAACCGACCGACAAACATTCCCGATTGCGGTGGAAGGTTGTTCACCGTGTTTTCTAATGACGACACTAACCCTAACCCTGACCCTAACCGACCCTCACGACGCCTAACCTAACCCTAACCGACCCTCACGACGCCTAATCTTACCCTAAACGACCCCACGAATCCTAATCTGATCCTAACCGAGTCAGCCGACCTTGAAGATGTCCGCCATTTCGAAATTCCAAGGGAAGACAACAAGTTCACGTGACAGGCTTTAGCCAATAACGCGACGGGCGTGAATGTAGTACTGAAGTTCCGCTAACGCCCGGGAATGGATCCACCACGATATATTTAACCACATGGTAGGAATTTGTCCTCTTGTCTGGGACGTTGTGCATCTTTTTTCACTAGTGACGTCGAAAAATTTGATAACCTTTGGCAACGAAATGACATTCACGAACCAAAGTTTTACCAGGCATGTTCTGTATGTTGTATGTTAAATGTTAGATAGAGCGTTCGTCTTTAAAGTTCAGTAGCCTAGTGTTTGGTGTTTAGGCGATTGTTGGCGAACAAGATACATAAAAGGATTAAAATTTACTGTCACACTTCATGCACAAGAACGATACAATAATAAAAAAATACAATTTCACATTTCTCAAGCTTAGTCTTAAACCATCAATGACCGAAAGCAACTACCGTTTCTAAAGCGTTTACTGTCCGCATGGGCGTCGTAGCGAGAAAAAATTCCGAAGGGGGTTTTAAGTTCTCGGAGGGTTTTCCGTTGGAAATGGTCGAAAAAGTTCATTTTTTTGTATTTTGCACATAATTGTATAGAACAAAAATTTCGGCAATTTATTTCGGGGGTTTCAACCCTAAAACTCCCCTAAATACGCCCATGCTGGTCCGTCGGCTTATTTAGAAAAAGAAACAATTTTGCTACACGAAGCTTAAATTCATGATATGATAGTTCTGAAGCAGAAAAATGTCGTTGCCAATTTTTCTTTCACGGTTTACACCACCTAGCGGGCGTTTTAGCATGACGTCATATCATCGCCTTAAAACTGCCAATTAACTAAACAGCTTGGTGTAAAAACTAAAAATTGCTTACTGATGATAGAAGCATGAAATTTGGTACACGGTAACAACATACCCTGAGGACAAACTTTAGCTATGGGGCCATCAGTGGCAGCAATTTTCAAAAATGGCTGACCGAAATAGAGACTTTTCAATATCTCAGCTAGTAGATCACTTATAATCGTGATCATGGGGCGTAAACCGTAAAATAAAAATTGGCAAAAAATTGTTCTGCTTCAGAACTATCAGATCATGAATATAAGCTTCATTGCCAAGATTCTACCCACAAATGTTTAACCCTTGTTTTTTGTAATATAAGCCGACGCTGCCGACGGACTACTAGCATGTAGCAATACGTTCTTACATACATAGTACTGTATGTTACAATGTATTATAAAGCGCCTCTCAAAGTGCATAGTGTCTCTCGCACTGGGAGCGCCTCTGCTTTCAGTGCGAGAGACCCGAGAGAAAAATTGGTCTTTAGACATCGAAAGGAAGCACCTGGAAAACCGGTTTATATCAAGGAAGAAAGAATGTATGCATACATGCATACATAATGCTTAGATATACCCGTAGATAATGGATACATAATTGAAACATAATAATATATATATATATATTATAGGCCTTACACAATAACTCTTGTTTATGCTAGTTATATGGTTGTTTATGCAAATAAACTCCATGACATATACATACGTATATAATTATGTATAATATACACATGCAAATATTACTTGCATAATACATCATCATCATCAATAGCCTTGGGCTCAGTGCCCGTAGGTGTCCGATGCCTTCTTCACAATGTCTCTCCACTGGACTGGACTCTGTTCTGAGCCGCGTGACAGTTTCTGCAGATCTGTTCCACACCACTCTTCAATGCCATCTGTCCATTCTCTATGCGGTCTGCCTCTTTTGTTTGTACCTTCCATTATTCCATTCATTAGGCCTTGATCTTTATGTCCTCTTTCATTCTACAAATATGTCCGAACAATCCAAGTTTTTGCTGTTTAACTTTCTGCATGAGGTTCTCGGTCAGAAAGTTAGACAGCGAAAACTTGGATTGTTCGGACATGTTTGTAGAACACCATATGACTAAAATAAACAGGAGCTATGGTATAATTAATGCTTCGCTTACATTAGTTAAGGGAAACATACATTAATATTTATAAGATAAGCAAACGCCATTCCAGCCTGGAAGAATAAACCTTCTTGACGTGATGTGTTGGTTGGATGCCACTATCGCCTCCTACCGATTGTAGTAGGCCTATATAAAAGCCTTACCTTGCTTAGATAAGTAGCCCAGACTAGAACCCAGACCGAACTGATGAGAGTACAACAGAACAGAATACATTATTAGATGAACATGTCTTCTATCGGACATCAGTTTGGGTTCCGTGCTTGAAGGATAATGAGGTCTGTAAATTATACTTACATATCTCATTAAGCCAGGATGTGATCATTAATTAGCTGGGCAATCATATCTTTATAAACTTACTTCAGGTTTAAACTACTCTTCATTATTATAATTATTGTATTTTAATAGATTACATTTAATGTTTATGATGTTCGACGTTGTGAAAGCTTTAGGTTTTTTAAATTGTGTCGCGGTCGAGCCTCTCGAATACGACGACGAACAAACGAAGGAAACTTAAAAGATCTTTATTAACAGAAAGAATCAAATAAGTTAAATTTAAGTCAGCCCGTCAAATATCACAATCGCAGACAGCACACAGGTTGGCTGGTCTCGATTGAACTTCAATCAAATATCGTTACAAGAGCACTTTATCAACGTGCATAAATCTTCGTCAACAGGCTTATTTGTACAGACGCTGCACCTTATATATAGGGTTCTGATGGATTCTAGAAAGTTCTATGACGTCATCGTACTTTTCCCTGGAAAGTCCTGTAGAACGCGTAGATTATTGATACATGCATTGGTCCGCTATTGACAGTCCGTGGCAGAATTTTCGCACAGCGGGTATTTTCCATAGCTGCACGTATCAGCGTAGACCACGACATTCCCTCCGCCCTCAGATGATGACACGTCTTCAGCACCATCTCGAACGGGTCATCACGATCAAGCTGAGTCGTCGGATCCCATCTCGTCATAACATGTACAAACAAAACAAAACACATCATTAAATCAACTTATCTACACAGTTTTCGGGCTCGATCCTCGGGTGTCGGGCTATTCCCCTTTCCCTCATGTCCCGAGTCACAACCGAGAAAGGAAATCAGCTACCGTGTTCTGACGCCCAGGACGATAACGGAAGTCTACGTTAAATTCCTGCAATGCTAAGGCCCAACGAGTCAGTTTCGCGCTCTTGGGGCTTGCATCCGTAAGATAAGACAAAGGATTATGATCCGAATAAATGATTATCCTTGATAAGAATATCCACGACCGGAATCGTTTAAGTGCCCAAATTACTGCAAAAGCTTCTCTCTCAATTGTAGACCAATGCATCTGTGTGTCCGTGAGTTTAAGACTAGCAAAAGCAATTGGTTTCTCGTGACCTTCTTCGGTCCACTGAAACAAGCAACACCCGACCGCGGTGGCACTTGCATCTACACTTAAACCAAATTCCTTAGTGAAATCAATGGTATGTAATTGTGTAGCTTTACTGAGATCATCCTTTAACTTATCTAGTGCCTCTTGATGCTTTTGCTCCCAAGGCACTTTCGTAGGCACGTTATCTCGTGTCAAGTCAGTTATTACTCGTGCTTTCTCAGCGAGAGCAGGTATAAAATTTCTAAAGTAACTGAAAAAACCCATAATCCTTCTAACGTCCTTTTTTGTCGTCGGAGGTTGGATATCATTGATCGTAGCGATCTTGCCTGGATCAGGTTCGATACAACCTGACCCTACTATATGGCCAACAAACTTTATTTTGTTCTGTGCAAAATTACATTTCCTTAAATTCAAAGTAAGTCCTGTCTCCTCAACAGTTTGCAAGAATTTCTCTAGATGTTCCAAATGGTCATTCCAATTCATTGAAACCACTGCCATGTCATCAACGAATGGTTCGGTAAAAACTTCGGACTGGATGTAAAACTTGGGTCATAGCACGAATAAAAGTATTGCTAGCGGATTTGAGTCCAAACGGCATTCTTGTGAACTCAAAAAGTCCTGCATCACATACGAATGCTGTAAGCCATTGATGTTCTTTCCGAACCGGGATTTGCCAATATCCTGATTTTGCATCGAAAACACTAATGAACTTTGCCCGTCCCACCTTCTGTAAGACGTCAGCAATGTCTGGAGTCGGATAACAATCACCTAGAGAATACTTGTTAACATGGCGATAATCGATTGCTAAACGAACGCCATTTTGACCCTTGGGTCCCTTTAAAACACAAACTACCGGACTGGCCATTTCACTTTTCGATGGTCGAATTATGCCTAAGGACAACATTTCTTCTATCTGGCGTTGCACTTCAGGTTTAAGTAGCTCCGGGATCTTATATGCCTTTAAACGCTTAGGAGTGAAATCAGGAGTTATTTTGATTTCATGTTCTAATACTGGACAGTACCCAGGTTTATCCACGAATACTGCCGAATGTCGATCCAAAACCTCAAAGAGTTGCTTTTGTTCCTCTTCTGACAGATGCGCCATGATCAAAGGATCAATACGCTTACTCGGGCTCACTTGTTCACGTTCTTCCTGATCTACAACCTCTACTACACCAAATTCCTCATCTTGATCAACAATTATTGAACAGCTATTAATCATTGCTTGTTCGAGTCGTTCATGGTACCGCTTGATCTTATTAGCGTGTAAATGTCTTTGTTTTCCCTCTATTTCTACTATATAGGAATACGGGGATTTAACTCTGACCACGGTTGCAGGTCCTTGCCATCGACTATAAAATTTAGAACTACCAAAATCTGGTGCTAATACTGCTACTTTATCTCCAACTTCGTATTTTCTGTCAGTACTGCGCAAGTTATAATAATCTGCATACCGTTTCAATTCTATATCACTATAGTAATCCGCATAAGCTTTCGCAAATTCGAGGTTTTCTTTCAGTGATTGGAGGTACTCTTCAGGTGATTTACCTAAGTTAAGAGGTAATTTCCGTTCGCCCGCCCATGATTCCTTCAATACACTAAGTGGACCACGAGGAAGAGTTCCATAAACCATAGTGAAAGGCGAGATATGAGTCGTGCCTGAGGGTTTTTCTCTAAGGCTCCAGAGAACGAAGGGTAGCAATTGGTGCCATCCACGAGGATCAGATTGAGCGAGTTTAAAGATCATGGTTTTCAAGCTCTGGTTGCATCTTTCAACCAATCCGGCTGCCTCGGGATGTCCAGGGGTATTGAATCTGGGACTATAACCCATTTGCTGCAAGAATTCCTTCGTCAAACGGCTAGTAAAGTTGGTGCCACAATCCGAACTAATGATTCTTGGAATAGAAAAAGTTGTGAAAACTTGCAACAGAGCTTCACAGACTCCCTTTGCGTTCAACGATCTAAGGGGATAAGCCATCGGCCAACGAGAAAATTTGTCCACCAGAACTAAAGCATAATTGTACTTAGGTTTCGATTTATTAGATTCTCCAGTCACTACCATAGGGCCAATACAATCCATATTTAAATGGTTAAAACAAAGTTCATCTGCCCTCGGAATAGGAGTAATCGGGACTCGATCTGCAACTTTAACTGGAGTTCTAAGTTGACAAATTTGACAAGATGCACAATACTCGCAAATTCTCTCATCCATTCTCGGAAACCAAAAGTTTAATTTGATCCGGGCTCTCGTTGCCTTAAAAGCCATATGCCCAGCATACAAGACAGGAAGAATTACATCTTCAGATGGAAAAAGAAGAGAAAGCAAAACAAGTTCGTATGGCAGAACTTAAGTCGCAAAGGCAGCAATTTGAGATTCAGTTAAAGCAGTTGAGAAGAGATAGAGAAGATTCTGAAAGAAGAAGATTAGAGCAGATGATTTGAATTTGAAAGGGTACGGTAAATTGACGAAGAGATACGTCAGCAACAGAATGAAGAGAAGAAGAAAAGAAAAAAGTAAGAATTTCATATTTGGAACCAGCAGAACAGGTTAGACAAGAGGAACTGAAATTGCAGAAAGAAATTATGGAGAGGGCGAAAGCGGAAAGACAAGAACGTTTAAAGTTGGAACAAACAAAAATAGCATTAAAAGAAGCACAACTCAAAGAGGAGAAGCAAAATAGAGAAGCACAAGAACTAAGAAGGAAAGAAGAACGAGAAGAAGAGAAAAGGAACCAGGAAGAAAGTGAAACGATGGTATCTAAAATTAAGAAATATGGTGATGCCATGAAGCACGTGTTACCCTAAATTCCAAACGATATGATGGAAATGCCATTATATTTCGAAACGGTAGTGAATGCGTTTCGTAGTTTCAACTTGCAGACACAATTCTGGGTGAAGTTACTATTGCCCTTGATGACTCCGAAAGTTAGAACTGTTTTAAACAGATTGTCATACGCTGATTTAGACGATTATCAGATCGTGATACAGCACTTGTTAAAAGAATTTAAGTTGACATCGAAAGGGTATAGATCGAAGTTTATTGATGCGAGGAAGACAGCTAAAGAAACGTATACAATGTTTACAGCTAGGCTGAAAAAGGTGTAGAACTATTATGTGAAAAGTCGCAAAGTCGATAAGAATTTTAAGAAGTTGTTTGATTTGTTAGTCACGGAGAAGTTGAAAGAATCATTACCACCAGGTCCACTAGAGTTTGTGTTTTCGAAGGAAGGAACTGATTGTTACGAAGCTAGTGTTGTGGCAGACCTAGCGGACATTCATGTTAATAATCGAATTGGTTTGGGAATGCCGAATAAGACCAGTTTTTTTCGCAATGTAAAAAGAAACCAGCAGTCCACTTCAAACTTTGGTTTTCATTGGAAGAGCAATCAGGAAACAGGAAATTAGTTAAGGGGTACAGAAGTGAAAGCAAATTCTCCGGTAGTTCACGATAATAGAGAGTCGATGATGGCCAGACACCGTCAGGTATATAACAAGTCACCACCAAGGATTGTCGCAAGAGAAAGCAATGCATCGTTAACTCCATATGAGAGAAAAGAAAGCATTGAACAACGAGGTGTAGTGGTGAAACTTTGTCACAGTTGTGGTTCAGACAGGCATTTAATGAAATTCTGTCCGGTTCCTGATACAACCTCGAATTATGGTGGAAAACAAGAAAATCGAGGGTGAATCGAATTCTAGTGGTTGATAATTCAGAAATTCAGGCCATAGAACATCAGAATAATGAGACTGAAGTCAAGTCAGTTATGAAATGTCACCTTTCATCTGATATTCAAAAGAAAATTCTATTGGACAAAGGGATGCAGAAAGAACTAGTTAAAAAAAGATGAAAGTACAACATTGAAGAAAGTGTTGTTGCAGTACGTCGAGGTAGAGATCCGTGGAACAGCTGGAAAAGAACCAGTTAAAGTAAAGCACTTATTGATTCTGGAGCAGAGGTTCCGGTGATTAGTGAAGAATTACTGGAAGGCATGAAGGTGGAGCAGATTGGAAAAGTGAACTTTCAATTCGTAAAATTGATTTAAGGCTGTGTTGTGACGATGTGGAAGAAGATATTCCGCATAAAGTCAAATGTTCACTTACACCTTATGTAATCTTGATGTGTGCTAGTATTGCAAAAATGGGGAGTACAGTAAGATTCTTGTTGCATCCAGAAATGAGTGATACAAGGAGATGTACAATCGAATGTAACGACGAGATTGCACAATGCACACAATGCACAGTCAGCGAAAGAAACTGGTAGATGTGTAAGAGGAAAGCGAAACTGAAAGTTCAAGTGAAGAGGAAAACGAAAGCGATGATCAATAAAGTTTAATGCAAGATGGTATAACAGCAGAGATTAGTGAACAAGAGATGGCTGTATGCAAGAATGGTAATCTAAATGAAACGAAAGAGGATAATGAGTTTGATTTAAAGATAGGGGATTTGTTTGAAGAAGATGCGAAAGATGAAGAACAACAGATGCAGATTGCAGACGCAAAGAAATTCGAAGAACAGCAGAGACATGATGAATCATCGAAAGCATGATGGAATTTAGCGTCAGATAAAGAGTCTGAATTCTGCGTGGTAAATGGTTTACTGTACAAGAGATAATATCGACTATTAGAGCAAACGATATATCAATTGGTGTTAGCAAAAGAGCGACGAATGAAAGTGATGGAGTTGGCTCACGAATCAGTATTTGGAGGACATCTTGGAGAAGAGAAAACTAGAGAACGAATAAAGTTGTCTTTACGTGGCCAAAGATGAGAAGAGATATAGTGAAATTTTGTAAATCATGTGAGAAATGTCATTTAACCCTAGGGCTACCAAGCTTTTCTGTGACATCGGCTACCAAGCGGGGTGTGGTTACCACCCCTGGATTTCGTGTTTGGTTTCACATATCATAACTTGTAATATAGCAATGGATTCAGCATTCATTTCTGCACGGAATGGTATATTTAGTTTTACATTATGTGAATGCACCTCGACATTACATCATTTTTAACAACGGAACCCATTAATTAGCAATATTTTATATTATTGCGTACATTTTGTACTTTTGGATAAACAAATATAAGATTATGTGTGTTTTGAAACTAATCTATGTATAAAAGATACACACAATCATCCCTACACATGTTTATATAGCATACATGTACATCCATACATATATATCCATACATATATATCGGTTTACGTTGTAATGCTGTATTCAGCCATTTTCACACAGATTACGCGTATTATTATTTATTTTGATCACTTCCGGTATTCAAGAGACAAAGATGTAGGTATGAGAATGAAGCCCTTCATTCCCTCTAAAGAATGGTATCTTTGTTTCTCTTCCAGGAAGACAAATGAATACGCTACAGACAAAAACTAAGGGGAGTGCTTCCATTCAGCCATTTTTCACGCATATAACGCGTATTATTATTTATTTTGAGCACTTCCGGTTGTCTCAGGTCAACTCAGTGACCATAGAAATGTAGCCCCACATTCTCTCTATAGAATGTTATAACTTGTGTCTCTTAATATTAAATGACGGATAAGATATAGTCGAAAATCTAGGGGGGGATCCACCCCCCTGGTACCCTCGGGTATATTGGGTATAACTTTGAACGGTGTGAGATATCATCTCACATTTTACCTCAAAACGTGTGTAAATGAACCCCCTACAGCTACCTGAAAGGTCAAATTTTATTCCATACGGAAAAGTTTGACATGAAAAAAACCTAGGGGGTGGGGGTGGCAACCACCATCCCCCTTGGTAGCCCGAGGGTTGAAGGCAAGAAGTTTGGTGATGGATAGAGTTCCTATTACTCCAATTCCAAGAGAAGATGTAGCCTTCAGAAGAATCACAATGGATTGCGTAGGAACAATTGAGCCAGCATCTGCTTAAGGTCACAAGTATTGTTTATGTGTTGTTGACTCTTGCACCAGATGGCCTACAGTGTTTCTGTTGAAATCGTTAACTGCAAAAGCTGTGTGTGATGCTTTGATGGAGTTGTTTATGAACGTTGGTGTACCTTCTGTGATCACATGTGACCAAGGAACGAATTTTACTGCTAGTCTGACAAAAAAATTCTGAATTTAATGGAGTGTAGTCCAAGATTTGACACTCCGGGTTATCCAGAGGCACCTGGATTAGTAGAAAGGTGGAACCAGACATTTAAGAAAATGATCCATCATGTAATTGTTGACAATCCAAGGCAATGGCACAAAGTAATTCTGTTTACAGTGTGGGCATTTCGAGAAGTACCGAATGTTGCATTCTGGAATTGCTCCTTATATGTTGGTGTATGGAAAGATTACGCGTGGACCATTAGCAAGTTTAAAAGGAAGTTGGACAAGAGAAATTAATTTACCACCTCAGATTGGAACCCAACCAGAAAAGTACTTGAAGGACATGAAAGCAAATATGGAAAAGCATTACTGTTTGCAGAATCATATTCACGAGAGAAGCAATTACAGTATACGAATCAATACCACAAAAGAGCGAAACATAAAGAATTTGAACCGGGTGAAAAAGTCATTGTGTTATATACGATTTCAACGAGTAAACGGATTTCACGATGGCATGGTCCATGTACTGTCATACAGCGTAGTTCAAAGTACTCTTATTTGATTGATATGGGTGACGATTGTCGAAAAATAATTCACGCAAATAGAATCAGAAAGTATGTCATATAGGGTAACTTGGAATTGCATGCACCCTGGGGCTATATGGATCGGGGTGAGTTAACAACTAACGTAGGTAGTCACTGGCTTTTAAATAAGTTTGTCTCTATTGGATGTTCTAGTTTACAATAATACTCTATGTTTTGGGCGTGCCAGATGTTGCTACTTAGGTCGTTTGACCGAGCTACTATTATATCACGTATAGAGTTCGTCAATTACTATTTGTTACTGAAATGTACCACCCAAAATAACGACTAGTTACAAACGTCGGATAAATATATCCATTATATATTTTTTCGTTGAAACGTCGCGCTTTGAGGCTATATATTTTCATGCAACGTGAAAGATAATATATTGCTTAGCTATGGGGGCAATCGTGGCCTCTGTTTGGGGGCTGTATGGACCCACTGTGAAGGTGCTGCATGTACCACGGTCCATGCAACCCCAAAGAGCCTATTTCAATTGAATTCTATCATATTTGAATACAATTGTGATTGAATCTATTTTGTATTAGGCCTGTATTAGCCTATTATTATTTTTAACCCTAGGTAGAAATGTTCCCTTAGGTGATAAAAATTATTGATACTGGTAGTAGACCCTACTACTACTACTACTACTACTACTACTACTACTACTACTACTACTACTACTACTACTACTACTACTACTACTACTACTACTACTACTACTACTACTACTACTACTACTACTACTACTACTACTACTACTACTACTACTACTACTACTACTACTACTACTACTACTACTACTACTACTACTACTACTACTACTCCTACTACTACTACTACTACTACCACCACTACCACTACTACTACTACTACCACTACACTACCAATACTACTACCACTACCACTACCACTACTACTACTACCACTACCACTACCACTACCACTACTACTACTACTACTACTACTACTACTACTACTACTACTACTACTACTACTACTACTACTACTACTACTACTACTACTACTACTACTACTACTACTACTACTACGTGACGGGTACTGTACGGGTACGGGTATATCCGCGGGTACGGTTAGGGTCGGGTAGTAATTTTGAGTACGGGTCGGGTACGGGTACGGGGACCGGTTCTGTGCTACGGCTACGGGTCGGGTAGGAAAAATGCTCCACCCGCAGACTTCTTATATGTGATATCATGCAGTTCATCCGAAGGCTTACGATGTTGCAAGGTATAATATTCGCTTTGTATACTTCAGTCGATTACTGAGACTACTTCTCTGTGTAGGCCTAATGTTCTAGCTCATTTAGATCTATATTTAAGTTTAGATGTTTTCTCTTAGCACCATTCGATCACTTTCAAACACTTCTGGCGAGATAATAGTCAGCCTTACAATGGCTTTATAAATGGCTTTATAAATATAGCATTATGAAATGGCTGTCAACCGGTCGTTTTTTAAACAAGTACATGTATGTTAGGGTGTCCCAAAAAGACACAGACTTTTCAAAAGTTTATATATTTTGATGGCCAACCTCTAGAAAGTTTCTGTAGGACTATATATTATATTGTACGAAATTACAGCTATTTAGATTAACATTTAGGCGTGGCTCAAGCGACTCTGAGTTAAGCTCTGTTTAGTTGAATCATACACATTAATTTACCAATGACCGAAATTTTATCCCAGAGTATCTCAGGAGCTACAAGCAATAGAGAATTGATTTTTGTGGATTTTATAGGGTTTTCCGAGTACAAGAAGTCGAATAAGCTATCTCGAACATTGTAGGACAATCGGACGACCTTCATTTTCAAGGTTCATTTGACATCATTTGACTCCCTTCATACCGCTGAAACAGAACTGCAACATATCTACAACTGGTCAAAAGAAAAGAACCTGAAAATAAACTCTTCTAAAACCCGGAAAATGGCAGTCATCAAACATAGCCAATCTTCACTCTCTAGCAAACCTTAAATCACCGGTATTCCTCGCTCTACCTTAATTAAAGCTCTAGGCCTCACCATTGATGAAAACTATCAGTCACAGAACACATCAACCAAGTCGTCAAAAGTGGCTCTGCTTCAACCTTCGCCCTTAAAACACTTAAACACCATGGTGCATCTGCCGATTCTCTACAACTGATCACTCGCGCAACCATCATATCAAGAACAATGTATGCTTCCCCCGCCTGGTGGGGACTGGCGAGCAAAAAGGACAAATCCCACCTAGACCGCCTTATGAACAGACTAAAACAGTCTGTTGTTACTTGTTGCGTCTTGACAGCAAGTTATTAAATAAACGAAAATACAATACAATACAATACAAAACGCTCTGACTTTATTCACACAGATTCCCCTTCTACGAATGTTCTTGCTTATAATGCTGACACTTAACTATTCAAAGTCGTTCTCTTAAATTAAAATCATTCACTCAGATGCCTTTTTCCCAACCAACATTTCACGCCCTATTTTCTTAGGGTCAGACCACATAACTTTAACCTTTCTGACGAAGACTCTCGAAATTTTATCTCTCGTATGTTATTCCTGAACTCTTACTAAGCTATTATTTCATATTATATTATACTATGTTATCTAGATTTCCATGTACACCTACACCGTTATGTCTGTTGTTTACAGAATAAACGAATATACATGTATGATGATGATCTATTGTCAAATAATAATGTTTCTTTATCGGTGAAATACAAAAAGAAGGTGTCAATCCATTGAGGTCAAGAAAATCCAGGAGAGTTATTATAAACAACCTGGTATGACCATCGTATAACCATCGACTTTGTAGTTCAAGGTCACTCGACCTGTTATGACTAACCTTTGGCTTCACGGGAACTACAAATCATGGTAAAAAATTCCTGGCGTCTATATGATGTTTTTCCGTCTTGAATTCCAAAAAAGTATACTCAACAGAGTTATAATGAACATCAGTGCATGATTTTGTAGTTCAATTAGTTCATGGTCCATTGACATGCCATGTTTAACCTTTCGTTTTCCGGACTACATGTGCTGGAATGGTTTTCTTGATGTCTGCTAATTTTTATGGTTTTAGGGGCCGCCAATTAAAAAAACTTGTACACTCAACATTATACCATCATTCGCTTTCCTCATTCTGCGGCTTCTCTCCAACTTCTTTGCTCTTTGGACTGGCATGATCTCTTTGTCTCACGAACTAGGACCACTTTGGAGCAAACTAGATCATTTGTTTCCATTGGACCTGCCCTATGGAATTACCTACCCTCCTCTTTACGTGTTTCCAATCTTTCTGGATCTGTTCCTACTTCACTCTTTCTTCCAAACCTGCTTCTTCTCTCTAGGTACTCGCACTGGGAGCACTACTGAATGACCACTGCTGTGAGCGGCGCTATATAAGTTTCTAATTACATTACATTACATTTGAGGTTCAAAGTCACTTGACGTCCCGGCGTGGTTGACCTTGGGACCGGAAGCAATAGAATTGTGATTTTGGTTTTTCTTTAGTCAAGACATTAAAGCAATTTCGTAAACACGAGTTTGTCATTATACGTTGTGATTCACAGTAAAATAGTTGCAGGAAACTTTCTACAACTTTCCAAGGTCCTATGAACTGTTGCAAACCAATCAACGTGATACTTGATATTAGGCTATAGATCATGGAATGTAATGACCTCAGAGTGTCAAGAATGTGTCTTCAGGACTTCTTGTAGCCAAAAATCTTATAAGCTTACTAGACACCAAGGTCACCCCTCTATAACTTATGTGTGGCTAACTGGCTACTGATACAAAAAAGGTCACTGGGATCGCCACCGTGAGTGACGTCACGCGATCTGTAAAATATAATTACCACATAGTGTAAAAAATGGACTTTTCAAAGTCCTTATAGTCGATGACCCTATTATGCAGACACCGAGATCTCCTTTCCAAGACTTCTGGCTGTGGAGATAGGAGCGGTTACGTCAAAAGTCGCGGTGAGTGACGTTTTGCCACGTGTTCTGGAAGAAGTAACTGCCACGGGGTTACAAAAATACTTTATGTGAATCCCTCTTTTCCAAAACCATAACTTGATACCTATATAATCCTTTTAGGAACAATACTTTAAGAGAAACCATTGATCCAACGAAATGTTTGACGTCGTCACATGGCGTCCTGCCAGAGTAACCTTATGAAACAAAAACGATGTTGTAAGAAAACATTTTCTTGAAACTTCGCCAAAAGAATTTTGAATACCTCTTCCTGTTTGAAAGTTATGCATTAAAACCGATATAATTATTGGTAAAATTTCAACACAGGCTATTGATTGCATGGGGGTATACTAAATTTTAAACGGCTTTGAGCTACGTATAGATCATGTTCAATTTTTCCGAAACTGTGCATTTTTTATCAGTATAGCGAAGAGAAACCTTTTAGAGGTTGGCCATTGATATTTGAGAACTTTCGTTTTTTGGGACACCCTAATGTATGTACATGTACAGTTGTACATGTCAACCCACACAGTTGTCTCAAGTAGCCTGCGCGATGTCAAGAGCAGAACATAGGCTGCTTTCGTGCTAATAAACGATAGGCGTTTCCACTTTGAAGAGCCTTTATAGTTGATCTTGGACCCTGCCATTTTCGTAGTCCTTTGATTATGAAATAAAACATTGGTGAGTTCAGGTACATATTACTCCATTTGGTTCATGCAATCATTCGAGGGCTAACTCTGTTACACTGTATATTATTCATCGTGCGCTGTAACATCAGGAGAAAGCCTGATCCTTGTAAGTTGGTTTCTGTTCTTACCCTTGTTGTTATAAATTCTTAATGTAATAAAAAAAATTGCAAATATTCTATCATGCAGTTCATTCGAAGACTGCCATTGTTGCAAGGTAGGCTAGAATGTTCGTTTTGTAAACTTCAGTCGAATGCTGAGACTACTCCTCGGTGTAACGTTTTTGCTCATTCCTATCTTTAAGTAAATATCGAGTTGATTTGCATACCTCGTTTAGGTGGCCTAGAAAATAGAAATGTCAAATTGTTAATAAAGCATCATGGAACAACAGCAATAGACCGTGAAAAAATAAAATGTGCCAAAAATTAATGTAGATTTTGCTTGGCAATGTAAATACAGGCCTAGATACAATGGATTGTGTTGTTAATACACAAACTGGACGGTATAGGCCCCTAAGCGCCAAAACTTCTTTAGTTCATTCGTGTGCTGTTGTGAATTGTGATGAAAAATGAAAATACCATTTCTCTATCTATAACATCATCTGACTACGTACGTAAATGTATTATCGTTGCTTTTTTTCAACTTAAAGAATAACATTCGGGATATATACACGTATAACTTTATATATTATATGGAATAAGTCAGCTTTTGAATATAGGCCTACTTTTCTTCGCACATGTTTAATTGTTTATTGGAAAACGGAATAAAAGAAACATTCTTTTGATCTACCTAAGAAGCTCTGTTCAGATGATCATCAACCCTAATGCCTGGTGACCCTCAACCCCAATATAGTCAAGGATTTGAAAAGATAGGCAGGTTGGCTGTCTTTAGCTGATTCATCGAACCGACTCGCCGATGACTCAGCCGGTGTCTATGCTATCGCATTTAAAACAGGTTGTTTTTTTTGAAGACAGGAGTCATGCCATTCAAAAACTTACCATCAGATTAATCAAATTCTGCTAGTTCATCAACAGGGACAATCTAGGCCTGACAACGTGTTGCAAAATCAGGTTCTTCGTGGTGGCGTACACAGCGGGTTAGGGTGTTTCTAAAAAACGAAAGTGTCAGAAAGTTATTCTCCAACCTATCATACAGATGATGAAAAGAGTAACCAGTAAAAGTTTTAGTATGATAAAATGATATTTAGGACTTGCACAAACCAATCAGAGTTTCTTATATATAGGTCTAGTGTTTTTAAGTAAAATCGTCAAGTGAAATAGTAAAATACTAAACAGTAAACACATTAAAACAGCAAAAACGCATGAAAAATGTAAACTGCAGTGTAGTGGTAGAGTGGCAGTGCAAAGTACAGAAAATAGTCACTCAGTACAATCATTAAAACACTATTGCTACAGTGGAGCAATGTAGCAACGTAGCATCTACTGAACGCAATGAACGGCGAACGATATATATATATATATATATATATATATATATATATAAAGTTATTCTCCAACCTATCATACAGATGATGAAAAGAGTAACCAGTAAAAGTTTTAGTATGATAAAATGATATTTAGGACTTGCACAAACCAATCAGAGTTTCTTATATATAGGTCTAGTGTTTTTAAGTAAAATCGTCAAGTGAAATAGTAAAATACTAAACAGTAAACACATTAAAACAGCAAAAACGCATGAAAAATGTAAACTGCAGTGTAGTGGTAGAGTGGCAGTGCAAAGTACAGAAAATAGTCACTCAGTACAATCATTAAAACACTATTGCTACAGTGGAGCAATGTAGCAACGTAGCATCTACTGAACGCAATGAACGGCGAACGATATATATATATATATATATATATTATATATATATATATATATATATATATATATATACAAAACATTATATGTACTTAAAGTAACATTGCAGCAGTGGTTAAATTGCTCATCCAGAGGTGCCGGGTCTCCAAGTCTTTACAAATTTAAAACTTAAGCCTAATGCTAACTGGCCAATCGATAACCGATATATTTATGTGTGTATGTTTGTTAGTAGCCTGGTTATCAATACCTATAATGGCCTTTTCGAGTGTAGAAAGACTCGGATAAAATACAAAATGCGTGAAGCACGCGCATCATTGATTATTGCAACCACAAACATTAACTTCAAAGAATTAAACATTATTTAACATAACATTATTACAGAGGATCATATAGGCTTTGATCAACATGTCAATGCAATAACATGCAAAACACTTGGCCACAAATACCAAAAATTAATACGCAGAATACTTTCACATTGAAGAGCTCAGTAAATAAAAATTGACCAAAGCAGTCTGACTACACTTAGATCATAGATGTTGTACATCAATCCATTTATAATGACAAATATAAGCCCAGTGAAAAGCTGAAAATTAAACAAGAGTTTGAATACTGTCTTTTTGTCAATGCCACAACATGCGAACTTAGAAACACTTCCATACTGCCCTGCGTGCTTCTGTGGCTTTGCATGTTTTCGGTGCTTTGCACTTGCCTAAATCTGTTGCAGCATGACGACCCTTAGCAATCCATGGCTGCACGTACGAAAGTGGATTCCACTCATGCAAAGGCGGCCCAACAATGGAAATGAAAAGAAGAGAGGAAATAATGTTCTACACTTATACATGACCTTAGAGGTGTGCAAATTAGTTCATTTTGCTAAATCCACGTTCACATTCAGCAGTGCTAACAGGCAGTATGTGAATTGCACTAATAGTTCTTTTAAATTTATTCCCTGAAGTCTCAGCTCCCTTCACATCTTTGAAATCTCTGTATTCCTGCTATTTTCGAAGTGAAGACAAAATTATTTGCGCAGATATAACTTTCCGGGATATTTTCAGAATATAGGCTTAATATTCAGGAAATGTTACGACTAGTCTATACTAGTTTTCTGGATGTAGAACGCTTGGTTGCAACTGTTTTTCAGGGACTGGGAAGAACATTTTGGGTTGCATCGATCAGCAGTTCACATCGGTGGCCCGCGGGAAGTGTTTGAAAGTTCGGTGAGCCACCTCTGCTGTACAGGCCTAAAGTGGATTAAATTATACTTTATAGTATATCCATTGGCGTAGCTAGACAGAGAGAGGGAGAGAGACAGACAGACAGACAGACAGAGACAGAGAGAGACAGAGACAGAGAGAGAGAGACAGACAGACAGAGACAGGCATAGAGACAGAGAGAGACAGACAGACAGACAGAGAGAGACAGACAGAGAGACGGAGAGAGACGGAGACGGAGAAAGAGATCGACTCCGCAACGGTTCAACTGATTTGAACAAAGATAGGCCAGTAACAATAGGCTACATACAGCCTTAGCTGTCAATCGTTTTTCAACAAGTATACGCTAGGCCAACATGCGTGCGCATAAATCTACAATTATTATACACAAGCAATACTTATGTCTCGCCGCAGAAACAGGTGCTATTGGTCCGATCAAATCGATCTCCATGGTCCTAAAATGGATTTCCTCACGATAAATAGGTGTAAGTGGCACACGGTAAGATATCTCGTTTTCAATTGACTGTCCGTACAAGACTTACACCGGTGTTTATTCTCTTTGCACAGTGAACATCTCAGGCCAAGCCAAAGGGCAAATGCATATTTTCACGAGTCTCTTCCTGCGAAGAGTGACCGCCAAAGACCGATTCACGTGCCAATCCCTTTATTTTATCTCGTCTTTTTTTAGGTATAGCCAATTGGTATACCGTTTGCCTCGACATATTAGTCTAGGCTTGGAATTTCAAAAGGGCTCTAGAAATCACTGTTAGAAGCAAATCATGTAACAATTTGCTAACCGGTGTTTCTAGACTAATTTGACCCTGCTGAAAACGAAAATCGCGGTTATCAAGCTGGATTTTGAGCAGTTGCATGGGAAAACAAGATGGCGGCCAAAATGGTTGCCAATAGCTTCAAATTGCTATAAGTGAAGTCTTCTATGTGATGGAAACATGATTTTAGAGTCTAAATTAACATTTTCAGGGTCAAGGAATGTGATGGAACTAAGAACACACAAGTAGCTCTGCCATAAAACCAAAATGGCGGACAAAATGGCGGACAAAATGCCGGACAAAATGGCGGTCATTATCTTCAAATGGCTATAAGTGAAGTATTGTATGTGATGGAAACCTGATTTTTAGAGTCTAAATTAACATTTTCAGGGTCAAAGAATGGGATGGAACTAAAACCAGTGGCTTTGGTGTATGCTGAAGGCCATATGAGAACGTTTGATAAAGCCTCGATGTTGCAGACACTCTCTGAAAAAGTAGCATGTCCGGGTCAGCGTTTCCCTAACAGAGGCAACACATTTAATTATTGATATATATATTTTTTCGTTTATTCAACAATTCGGTTGACAAACCGCAACCGGTACAGTGTACAATTATGCAATTGAAACAATTCACAAGAACACAAAATATGACAGAAGACATAAATCTTAACTACTAACAGAACAGACAGCCTGCAATACACATAAAATTGTAAATTTACACATATGAACAAGCAATGGTACAAGCAAAGCAATAGCGAAACCTCCGAGAGCTAAGACATTTGGTGACCTGGCAGATACAGAGGTTACACATGTGAAGAAACTTTCCATTGGCTACAAGAGAGACGATATTGTCTTCGAAGCCAAGTGGTTTGGAAAGATCTTGTTTAAAAAAGTAACAACAGCTGGACTCAGGATGGAATAAAAGTTAGTGTGAATACTGTGGTTGGCTATAGTTTAATATTGTCTGTAACAGTATAACATTGTGTGGCAGTTTGGAGCACTGCCACACAATGATTCTTACCTTTGATGAACCAATAATTATTATCTTTGGTCTATGAAACGTCTAAACCAACAAAGCGGAATATCACTCACTCTATATGTGTTAATTTTTCCAGCACAATGCTATGAGTCAAAAGGTATTCCTATTAAAAATCGTTCATGTCGGTTACCTGTTAAAATTTACCTATAATATTTACTAGATGCCTTCTCAATAGGAGGCTAATTCAAATATTTGCATTCTGCTTTCTTACTGTAGAAAGAATCTCTTTGAAAGTTGGGTTTATGGCTTCTAAAACATTAAACTATAGCCAACCACAGTATTCACACTAACTTTTATTTCCAAGTGTTATGAATATTCACAACACTGGAGGATTAGCGTAGATGCTGAGGGAGATGAGAACATAAAGGATACAGATTCTTGAGATAAGCAAGATGAGATGAACAGGGAGTGGGAGATTATTTTTAAGGACAGAGACACGAACGGGGTGTGGGAATCTTTTAACAAGGAGACCTCAGAGACACGGCTAAGTTGGGAACCGATGAGCGACAGAATAATAATGGCAAGACTAGGATCAATGCTCTGTAAGACAACTATAATAGTGCAGGTTTATGCTTCAAAAAATAAAGGATAGTTTTTACGAACAACTAGATGGTTTTCGGTAGACATGACATTAAAATCTTAATAGGTTATTTCAATGCGCAGTTTGGATCGGAAAGTGATGACTGAGAGGAAATAATGAGAGGGATGGCTAAGGGCAACAGATCTGATGATAGAGAAATATTGCTGAGCCTCTGCAACAGTCACAAATTAAATATCTGAGGAAGCTTTTTCTAACATAAAAAGCATAAGCTCAAATGGAAGTGACCTGGTGGCGTAACGTGCAAGCAAATAGATCAGTTAGCATATCTGGCAGTTCGATGTCATCACTGAGCGATATAAGAGTTTATGGAGGTGAAGACGGCATTTCACCACGTTTGCAGGCAGAGAAGAAGCAAGTTTAAAAGACTCCAAATCTTTGTTCCGCATTTGAAGGAGCTATCGGACGACTCAAGGTCATAGAACCTCCCAATTAAAAAGCGATGTACAAGTAGCAAAGACCCATGATAAGCAAGTTACGCGTTTGTGGAGAACACTTCGAGTTTAGTTTTGAATTGTCTAGAATCAGACATGCAATTTTAGGCCTTCGAAAGAAGTGTTGGGGCTGGAATTGACATTGATGCAAGATGAGGGAGAGATATATACTGAAGACAACAGGGAGTCTCAAAAATGTAAAGGCTGCTAGGTGTGATGGAATAAAAGATGAAGTGATTAAATAATGATGGAGGGGAGACATAATTTAGTCAAAGAGACGACAAATCTGCGTAACAACATACGGATACGGGTTAAGTACCAAAAGCAAGGAGACAGAGCATCATCATACCGATTTATGGTTGCCACCTGTCCCGATTGTGTCGGGACTGTCCCGATTTCGAGGCAAATGTCCCTTGTCCCGACTTTCAAATTTGTGACCAAACAAACAAACTGTTGTGCCTTAAAACACAATACCCGTACCAACTAACTACCGTACTGCTAATTGTTCTTCTATTGTGACGGAGATGAGCTTTACAACGAGTTTACTTACCTTCGAGCAGTTTTGCCGAAGCTTGTAAGCATGTCAGACAAAGGTGCAGATCTTAACTGGGTTGAATTTTTTAAAGCAGCGAACTGTTAAGACTTGCAAAAACTTATTGTGCTTGTATTGTCGGTGCCATGCTTTCAACTGCAGCAATGCTCCAGTTGAAAGACTGCTCTATAATGAAGAACCTATGGACTGACCAGCGTAACTGAATGTGTGTTGAACTTGTCGAACCTGAATTGCTTTTGAAAACAATTTATAGAATGGCATGTGCGGAGTTCTACAACTTTGTTTTAGGACAGAAACCGCTGTTGAAAGCTGTGAGGAGAATTCTTTGACAATCGTGTGCTATAGGCGAAGACAAAAATCCGGCCGCCACTGGCAAAAGACTAAGCTTACATTATCTTACTTTCTCTTACATTATCTTTCCTAACTTGCCTTGTCCTACCTCATCTTACAATCCGTCACCATGACACCAGAGTAATTATAATTCGATAAATGTAATTTCTTCCAGTGATTGCTGATTGAGCGCCAAAAACGCATCAGAATGCTGAACAATACAAAGGTGACTATTTTCCTGATGGTAGCGTGCCTGTTGCTCGTTATCCTCTACATCAAAGGAAGCCCTAACCCAGGCACGAAAACGATGACGATGGCAAAAACCGTCTCCAGAGAAGAAGAGAAAGCACCGAATAACCCTCCTGCGCCAGAAAGTCCAGTGGTAGAAAAGCTGCGGGCGATGCTCGACTTCATTCCAAAGACGCCCGGATTCAGCTGCGAGGAACTTTTCACGGGTACGCCCGCCGACAGGTACAATATGACGCCGATCTTCCACAAGCTGGAAAGCGTCTACTATGAGACAGCGACGAGGTTCGGCCGACTGCCGACCGAGGAGTACCGAGCCTTGCACTACGCCGTCGGTCAGAGCTTCGTCAAGAACGTTTGCGAGACGGGGTTCAACGCAGGCTGCAGTAGCTTCTACCACCTGACGGCAAGCGATCAGACCATCGTTCACTCGTTCGAACTCGGCGGACAGCTGTACAAGGAAAACGTCGCGAAATGGCTGACCAGCATCTTCGGCAGTCGGTTCTCGATCCACCTCGGCGACTCTACGAAGACTGTTCCGGAATATGCCCGGCAGAATCCGGACTTCCGTTGCGACTTTATGTACGTCGACGGAGGCCATGTGTATTCCGTCGCCCGAGCGGATATGATCAATTTCTCGAACATGGCCAACTTAGAGCACAACTTCATCGCATTCGACGACTACCCGCCTGGCTGGGAGAACTTCGGCCAGGCCTGGGAGGACAGCCTGGCCGACGGGACGGTCAAGGAACTGATGCGCTGCGCCTACAAGTCCTTCAAAGGAGTCCCAAGAGGCTTCGTCATCGGGGTGGTTGTCAAACACCCGAACGGCTCCGACAGCTAGTTCTCGAACGCCGACGACGCTTTCGAACAGTAGAAGAGAAGTTTATATGGGAAGCCACAGCATGGTAGTCAGAGTTTAATCTAGATACCTCTGGGCGAATTCCCCAGAATTTATTCCCAGAGAAATATAACAAAATAATTATGAGTTTTGACTTGTTGCTGACATCATAATATTATATGAACTGTTACAGCAAAGTTTCTGTGCTGTACTGTGGATGTCTGTTTGATGGAACAACCACCCGAACTGCCTTGTTAGGTGGCCCCTCCTACGGAGGTCCTTTTTGCACCTTTGGTCTCATCCTTATCTGCGAGGGACTCTTTACGATCTTCGACCCGTGGACTTATGGTTGACCTCGCATGCGCTCTGCTACGGCCCACTCTATAGGTGCTTTGCCTGTGTTGACCCATCAGCTTGGAACTCTCTTCCCCAGTCTCTTCGCCTTGAGTTACTAGCCCTCTCACCTTCACAGTTCCGGAGATGCCTTTAGACTCTCTTGTTCACTGACGCAGGTACTGACGCAGGTCGAGAGCGCTGATGATTTCTGAGCGGCGCTATATAAATGTTCGGTTACAATAACAATTATTACAACTGTACATATATTATGCTATTATTTACTATTATATGATATAATATTATTTACTACCATATTATAGTGAGTATAAACTACTGTTAATATAATATTATTGGTATAAATATAATATTCTACCAATATATAGCTTCTCTCTAGTGTTATCTCTTAAATTTCAAAATTTCAAATTTCAAAATATTTTTGTCCTTGAACATTTAGTAATGCTACATCATTACTACATGGCTTCTCGATTCGGTAGTTGAATCCTTCTTGCTCGGTGTGTATAAAGCCGCTCAATCAAAGCTGGAAGTCACGGTACAAAATAAAGAATTAAAATTATTATCTTTCCATTTATTTTTAGAAGTTTTCATATAATCACGTACATTGCTCCACATAATTATATCCATTTGAATGCATCGAATCGAAGACCAATACAAGATTACCATTCCTTCGGTTCCTTGTGTCCGTCAGATGGAGAGTTCGATAGATACCTGGCTGAAGCAACCAACTTCAACGGGATCTGGAGAATGGACTGACCTTCTGGGTGGGTGGACAGACCTCTTATCCAACTCTTTCCTTGGACCTTCTCTCCGAGGTATTTTCTCACCTTAAAACTGTTCTTTTTGGCCATGCTGGAGTCGGGAGCGCCTCTGAGTAGCTTTCATGAAGGGGCGCTATACAAATGTTCGATATGAATGAATGAATGAATGAACTCTGGCACCGATAACGTAAGACCTCGTATCCGCGCCAGCGTCACAAGCATATATTGAGCGTGTTTCTCAGTGTGTGGGGATTTATGTGCACGAAAGCGGAACAGAGCAAGTGTTAATCCTTAAAGTAAACCGACAATACGTTTAATCGAATTTATTTGCTGCGTAAACATTTCTGGTAACTGTTTGTATTAATTGTGGTTAATGTGTCGATAGTCGTGACATATGAAAATCATAGCTGAAATTGTTACTGAAAAAACTAAAAAAAACTAGCTGACACTGAAAAATCTCATTGCCTTTAACNCTCAGTATGCTTCGTTCAGTTACGTATTACTATACCCAATATTTCTTTAAATTCGTTCTCAAGATTTGACCCAACGCGTTTCAAAATTTTACAATTTAAAAAATGTCGAATTTATAAAAATGTCAATAAATTTTTAGAATGTAATACGCTAATTGTAATAGAGTTTGAGCATTTAATTATGACGCATTTAATGACCTTGCAAATTAAAATTAATAAAATGACTCTATATCAGCAATATTAAATAAACAACAAACACTAAACATTATAAACAATCCCAACAGTTGTAGACTATACTATGTCACTAATCATTGAAAAGTGAGTCAATACTCATTTACCTTAATCTGTTGATTGAACTCCGATTGAAATGGATATTCGGGAAAGTGGAATGTTGGCACACACTCACTGGCGATAATTCTTCAAGGTCAGCTTTGGAAAGTGTGAAATGACCGGTGGTTCTGTAACTGTTACGTTTTGCCAATCAATTATATCGATTTAATCATTTGCAACAAAGTTAAGTTCAGGAATAGAAAATTCATGTATTCTGTTTTTCTGCTGACATTCATTTCTCGATCATAAAGACTCTGCGTAGTACTAAAACACGGATATCCTTCCAAGTGTCGGTTAGGATTCGATTAACTGTGGTTATCAATCTGGAGTGCTACATGGCACCTGGATTAACCCTAGCCAAAAATTGAGAGCAATAACCCTTTGTCAGAGTGATCACAGTGGTTTGTCCGCCATTGCATTGAAACGAATTGCCATTGCGAAATCTAATGGAGCGTCTCGAAGGTGTCACAGCAGGTCCACGGGCATTTACAGGGCCAATCGGCAAAGCCCATGGCATACTGTGAACAACTCCCAGTTATTTTGTTTGAGAAAATTGAAGTTGATTTTCTGGAAGTCACAGCAAATAATCTTAGCACTGATCAAAAGTATTTGTTTGAAATGATTCTTAATCAATGATGGAGTACTGCTCTCAATCTCTGGCCTGGAGTGATCCAGGTGCTATGTCGCACTTAATATGGATAACTACAGCTAATCGAATCCTACGTCTGTATGTTGCAAGCGAATGCCCGTCAGACAATCTGAGAACATTGACTTCATAAACCGTAAGGTGTTTATGTTGACATTGACGACATAAACCGTAAGACGTTTATGTTTCGCTATAAACACGGTTTCTTACCTAACACCTTTACTGACTATTTTAAAACTGGCTCCGCCACTCATTCTTACAGTACTAGAACGGCCTCCAATTATAGACCGATTTTTGCTCACACAGACACTCCCAAATTCTCTATTAAGATACCGGTAACTGGTCCTACTGTTTGGAACAAGCTTCCTGCCGACATCCTTAGCGCGTCTCATCTCCTCCTATTTAAAAAAACTTCTGCGTGCCCACCTACTAACTTTAAATATATAACTGCTTTTAATCTTATGTTTGTTTATTAAAGAACTTTTCAGCATTAGAAAATGCTAATTATGTTATCATTTCAGTTGTTGCTTAATTCACTCCCAATCCTGAACATTATGTTATCATCCTCCACCTAACACCACTGGTACATCGGTGGCCCTGCTTAGCGGGACTCTGGTCCCTTTAGGTCCTCCTTTTGCATTCCAACTTAGTATTATTTTAAATATGATGATTTGTTACTGTACTTTTTTGGGAGCAATAAAAACCTATGTTATGTTATGTGTTTTTACATCAAAATGAAACCCTCGCGCAAATATGGTTCTATTTACTTTGGCGTGCAATCTTCAGATCGCGTTACCTACCGGAAGTCTTTAAGGCTGTTATCGACCTGGTAATAATAATGAAATAGATTATTTGGATATCCAGAAAGCATCCTTCTTTGGATATTCAGAAAGCATCTTACTGGGAGTGATAACCAACACTCGGAAGCATATCCATGCTCTGGGAAATCGAGAAAACACTGCAATCGAGAAATGAATGTCAACAGAAGGACAGAATACGTTAATTTTCTATTCCTGAACTTAACGTTGTTGCAAATGATTAAATCGATATAATTGATTGGCAAAACGTAAAAGTTACAGAACCACCGGTCATTTCACACTTTCCAAAGCTGACCTTGAAGAATTATCGCCAGTGAGTGTGTGCCAACATTCCACTTTCCCGAATATCCATGCCTCAAACAATCGGTTGAGCGCTCTGTAAAGCTTGTTGATGAGGCATCTGCTGCTGTGGTTGGACAAACATCTAGACCTGGTTCCATCCTTGTAAAATTTTGAAACGCGTTGGGGCAAATCTTGGAGAACGAATTTTAAAGAAATGTTTGGCATGATTACTAACTTCACCAAAAGGCAACGAGTTATAACTATTACGTTGAGGTTCTACAATTTTTGCTTTTTTCACTCCACCCTAGTGTACAACGTGAGCATTTATCTAATTGTATATTTTACCCTAATATCTTAACCTAGTCCTCTCTCCAATTGGTTTTTTCAAGCCCGATTATTCAACGGAGTTAGATGACAGCCGTTCCCACTCTTCTCTAAAGTCACGTTGTAGTCCACCTCGCAGCTGTCTTAACTTGGCATTATAATAGGCATAGCCACACCTCTCACACACTGCGATATTAATGTCTTAACACCCTTCCCACACTCAGAACATGGTCGTGTTCCATCACCATTGCGAAGTCGCGCTGAATGAGCAAAAACAATACTTTCCAATACATTTACGGCAACAACTCTTTGTTGTACCGAGTACAAGCCACCTACATTCATTTTGGCCATGCATTGTAAACTTTGTATATGTTTAAGTAATCATTTCTTTAATTGAATGATTTTTCAAAAATTATGATTGTCCATATGTTTGAGCCCAACCTCTTGGGAGCTCCCAAGCCTCAGTGTGCCATTAGGGAAACATCGTCTGGGAGGGTTATAGGACCTTATTTAGACCTGTGTCATTAGGAAATTGTCTGGGAGGTCCCCGTTTGGGTCATAGAACCTTACCAAGGGGGTCTGACTAAGGGTTTATACCCCAAATAGGATCTTATAGGGGGTCGTTCATTAATTATGTCAACAAATTTTTAGGCAGTTTTTGACCCCCTCCCCCTTGTCAACAACTGTCAAACATTGACGGACCACCCTAAAAAATTATGTCAACAATCCCAGAACCCCCCTACAAATAGAAACACAATGGCTCAATACATGTAGAATCATTTTTTCACATTGTTTTACACTAAAAATGCAATCTCGAATTTCAAAATATATGAGTTTAGTTTATTACCAGCTTTTAGTAGTATTAAACATTAAGCACTTTATACATTTTAGCATTACTTAATGTTTTCGCTACCATTTTGAAGGGTCTGTGTTGATTCATTGGAAAAAATTTGTTGACGTCAAATTTTACCGAACCCCCTTCCCCCTTGTCAACAATTGTCAAACTTTTCTAAACTCCTCCCCTATTTTGTTGACATAATTAATGGACGACCTCAGGACCCCTGTTTTCAAATTGGTATTCACCATACTACTTTATTATGTTAGTCGTGTGTTGAGTTAGGCCTTCATGCTAGTTGCTGAACTAATTGATTCGTATGAACTGTAAACAAGAAATTAAAGACGTTTGTAAAGAAAAGTTATCGAAGATGTGTGAACTTCATTAAGTGTCACATACGGAGGACGGACATAATCCTCCAGAACATAGTGCCCCGACACAATTACCGAGGCTAGGATAACAATCCGCTACGGCGATTGCTTTGTAACATGCGGTAAGCTGATTGTCTCTTTCAGAGACACTGATATAAGGTAAGAGCGCAGATGATTTAAGGTGCATTTCTTGATATAGTGACAACTATTAACCCAGAGAAACAATATGAGCAGTTAGCGTGACTTGATAAGGTATGATTATTTAAAAAAGTTGCAACTGACAGTGCAGAAACGGGCCATTTTGAACAGAGAGGTATTTTGTTCCGGGGATTCTGTCCGGGGAAATAGTAATGTACCACACTCGCCACGTACTGCCATGGTGAGTTTTATTTATAAGTAAAACTTGAAAAATAAAAAGTATAGCTACAGGTAATAGATGAAACCAAGGAAACAAAGAATCTACGCGTCTAAGAGACCGTTGAAGAATATACAGACAGCAGTCAGTCACTACTACACGGACTATTTCTATAACTACGAATATTACAACTTCCATTTCTATTAGTTCACTCTACTTTTCTTTTACTATCACTGTTTCAGTTTTGAAGTGACTACTACTTCTATTTCTAATATTATTACTGATACTATCTCTATTGCGGTTACTAGTTTATTACAATTTCTGTTAATATAGATAGTAATTTAACTATATCTATTGCTACTGCAATTTTTTTCAAGATATGCAAGTGAAATTATCAGGATTTTCAATAGGCTAGTGTACTGTTCCAAATTCTTTAAAATTTCAAGACTGCCAGTCAAATATTAATTAAAAGACTATGCAAGCGTTATTTTGAGAAAAAAGTTAGCGGCAAATTTCAAAATATCAATATTTATAGGCTACTGAGCGGTACGGTAGTAAATTGGCAATCAATCAATCAATCAATCAATCAATTTCGTTTATTCACAACACCAAGCTGACAGGTCGCAACTTGTTACAGGTAACAGATTGGAAAAATTGTCTAAGCTCTGACAGAGTGCCCGACTTCCGGACGGATACTGTGTAGAGATCCTGTGTAGGGCCTACGTCCATCATGCACGATTGTTCAGCGTCATCAATGCTCTTCCGTATATGTTGTTGTCTGCACTTCTGAACTATGGAAGGAGAGCAATATCGGAACAAAATTTATTTGCATAGAGATATTGGTCTTACAACAGCAGCATCAACAACAACAACGATGATGATGATGATGGTGATGATAATGATGATGATGATGATGATGATGATGATGATGATGATAATTATAATAATATTTATAATAAATCCTCCATTTATTACAGAGAGAGACAGACTCCTGAGATGGCAAGAGCAAACGATGGCGGTCACCGATCCAAATTTCAAGGGTGAGGCACTGCATCGTAACATTACCTTTATGCAGACATATTATGTCCTCCGTTGTATTCGAATCATTTTCACCAGCGAACATCGATTAAAAAAGTTAGGTTCAAAGACACAACAAAGCCGGGAAACCTGTTAATGATAATGATGATGATGGCAAAGACAAAGACTGTAGTGTTGACGATTATAATTATGACGATACAGCAGCTGCTGTTACTGATAATGACGACAGCGATGATGAAAAAGATAGTGATAATGCTAATGATGATGATGACGACCGACATGCCATCAGGATTATGTTGACCACGACGACTGTGATGACCATGATGATGGCGATAGCAACAGCGACGATTATTATGATAATGATTACGATAATGACGATATTAAAATGATGATGTTGATGATCTCGGTGAGTTTACTTAATTAAGAGGAGGATAACATTTACGCTAACAATAGCCAAATATATGTTGCTGATATATAGTTATCTGCATGATTTTTACGACGCCGGACAAATGGCTGAGTCGCGGAGTAGCTGTACAGAAGACTTGGTCAAGACGTTGTCCTCGGTCAGTTTTCTTCTATTCGAAGTCCTCGGCTAATTGTTCGCATCACGTAATCTGCAATGTATCGAATTCCGTTGGATTGGACGTTCCAGAAGGACGCAATCATCTGACTATGAAAACGATGGAAGCTCTGAAGTACTGCTATAAAATGTTCGGTCGATCGACAAACTGGTATCTTAAGGCTGATGATGATGTCTATATCTTCTTCGAGAACCTTCTGAAAGTCCTTTCCTGGTATAATTCGAGTTCACCCAGATACATTGGTCAGACAATTCACAAGACTATACCTAGAGGATACCAGTCCGGTGGCGCGGGCTACGTCCTCAGCAAAGCTGCAGTGGCAAAGATGTTCGAAAATAGCACGCAGTTTAAGAGGCACTGCAAGGCAGACGGCGAAATAGAAGATGGCGATATCGGATCGTGTCTTGCTGGGTTTGGTGTCTATCCGGAAGATACACGCGATGAAGAAGGAAAGACGAGGTTCCATTCACAAAATCCTTTCCGAGTTCTGAGCGGAGAAAGTTTGCTCAATCATCGGTTCATCAATTTCAGTGGCACCACATTCGGCAATCAAAAAGTAAGCCAGCAGAGAGTTTGATAAATTTTCTTTAATATTTCCTTAATTTGTTAACAGTACAGTCAAGAAAAGCTGAGAGAGATGGAGGAGTGATATACATATATTCATTCATTTATTAATTCATTGAGAATATATATGCTAGCGCCTCTTCAAGATATCTACTCAGAGGCGCTCTCTACGCTAGCCTATTACGATGTTAAGTGTCATTACGAACGAATATATTACAACAGTAACCAAAACAATGCACATTAAGCTAGAAGAGTCACCACTGGCGAGCCCACGCACACGCGTGCAACCAACCAACGGATTCCCGTCAGCAGCTGAAGATAGCATGGATGTTCAGAATCTCTGAGCCAAGTCGCGTCGATAGCGTAGAGCGACGACAGGTGACAGCGTTCGCAAACACAGTGATGATGCCGTCGAGCAGTCCCTCACTGGTAGAAGATGACACAAGTCCGGTTATTCGTCGAAGCACAATAAAGTACGTAGAAAAGGCATTCGTCGTGTGTCGTTAGGTATATTGAAGCGACTGAAGGTCGAGGTCACTTCAACGGCCCGCGTCGGTCGTCCTCCACGGAGACGATAACACTCGGCTACAGGCGGCGTACACGACTGCATGGCTGACGCTCGACCGTACACATAAGTTTAAGGATCCTGAGTGGCCGAGTGGGTTGGTAGCCCGCTCGCATCGCCGGCGCCCCGGGTTCGCTTCCCGGTCGGTCGGTTTATCATAGATTAATTTCTCGGATCTTTACTGCGGGTGGCTCGGTCGCAATATAAACGTGGAGTACAATACAATACAATACAACACAACAAAATACACTGGGCGCGGTGGTGTAGGGGTATGTTCGGTGCCTTGCAGCTGGAGGGTTGCGGGTTCGAATCCACCTCAAAGCTGCCGCGTAGGGACCCTGGGCAAGTCCTTCACTCGCAATTGCTCATGCGCTTCGGCGTGAAACTCCGATTCAGCGTCTGCGCAGTAGTCGGGAGCGCCTCTGAATGGGCAATCTGGTAGGGGCGCTATAACAAGTGTTCAAATACAATACAATAAGAAGGATGGGCTTTATGCAGTCAATGGCGACAAGGTGGCTTGCGAACAAAATGCCATGAAACGTACAAAATCCCTGACAAAACCGACGAATAAGTCCGGCACGTAAATCTAGCAACAGAAAACTCCAACATAATCGAAGTTACTGAAAACTTTCTGCGTTAAGACGAAATAATCCGTCGAAATAACGGAGAGGTCGATCAGCGACCGACATGGCCTCATCAGACATCTACCGCCTACATGTGGGGCGCGGTGGTGTAGGGGTATGTTCGGTGCCTTGCAGCCGGAGGGTTGCGGGTTCGAATCCACCTCAAGCCGCCGCGTAGGGACCCTGGGCAAGTCCTTCACTCGCAATTGCTCATGCGCTTCGGCGTGAAACTCCGATTCAGTGTCCGCGCTGTAGTCGGGAGCGCCTCTGAGTAGAAATCTTGAAGGGGCGCTATATAAATATCTGAAATGAATGAATGAATGAATGTGATAGACCCCACAATAAATTGGGTCAGCCCGCAGGGTTGACGAATACAAATAAATGGCCGAGGACTAAAGAGAAGTTTAACTTATCTCGAAAAGTACAATAATTAAAATTGATGTTCAACATTTCTATTCACAGTGCTGAAATGTACAAATGTTGGACTACCAACGGCGCCCGAATATACAAGCCGATGTTTGATGTGATAGTCAATTCAATTCAATTCAATTCTGCAATTTAGTGTACTCAAATATTATAATATTAAGTCGAAGAGTGACTCAAAGTGCCTGGCAAAAGGCTACAACGTCCAGACGATGGCGAATGACTAGAGCATAATTATTGTTGGAATTCAAGACTTGAGCGCAACAGTCTCTGCTTTATTTTATGCATTTGGTCAGGACATTGCGGCGGACTTGAAACCACGCAGATATTGAACGGTCGAGAACCAACGTACATCAGGATAGTACATGGAATGAGAACCACTGCCAAAAGTGTCATTCCTTAGCGTATGTTGTCTTTTCACGTGGCGTCGTCGTTTGCGACCCAGACGACCAAACGAAAGTTCCACCTCATCAGACATCTGCAGGCAATAAACTCTCACACACGAATGACATACCTCAGAGGCCATAGTAACTATCTTAACATCTGGCAGATGCAACTTTCCATTCGTCCATTCTCGAGTAACCAGGCACAGTTCTGATGGTATACCGTTAATGCAGTCACAGCCAACATGATCTCCGGAAATGAAAATAGAGCAGTATACTCGTGTGGTCCAAACTTACATGGGAAAAATATTTTTTCGAAATATGCTGCTCCACAAGGCTGCCCCTGTTACACTTGACTAGAAGACTGCATTAAAAAAATTGAAGACATCTGAGCATAATTATATAGAGGTCGCTAGGTTTTGACGCTTTTTGTGGAAATTGCAAAAATTGTGCATCTGGCGCGTTAATAGCTGCATTATGAAATAAAATTAGCACCCATGAACATCAAGCACCATCTTTCTAAATCATGATCAATATGCCAACTCTATATAAGTAAATAAAAGAATAATAAGCTTATTTACAAATAAAACACTTGTGTCAAGTTCTTTCTGATAGATTTTTAAACGGTTGTTGGCTTATAGCTAATGTTGAAATTTTGCATGCCAACTTTTCATTACACTTTCTGCAATAAAAGCTCATACGTGACAAAAACGGCAGCTATGGTGGCACTGGCATCAACCAGGAGTTCCCCACAATGTTGGTTGTTTGGGATGCCTGACAAACACATTCTTGGGCCTGGAAAAAATTAGGCAATCCTCCGGAATTTCATGTTGCATTACCAGAATAGACTGCATTACCAGAATAGGCCACGAAAGCAACAATAGTCGCTGCGTTGGTAATTCGGGAGATAGCTAGAATCCCGCACAGCGTGCTGATTCGGGAATTCGCCAGCACTGGAAGTTGTATGAGCCAAGATTTATGCTGATTCAAGGAGTTACAGTTTGAGGTCGATTAAAACTAACTCTTTCAGTCGTCATCTCTGATATTTCCTCGAACACCTTAAAGCCACGCGCTTTCTTTGATGAGCGATACACTGAAGACATCGAGGCTGCTCTGGTAATACAATCTGACTCATCCACCTAATCCGCTATCCATGTAGCGTCTGGACAGAAAATCCTTCGACCACTAGACTCCACTGAAAGCGTATGTCACAACGAGATCTTTAAAACTGCTTGATCTTCTTACCATCCAGGGTCAAGAACAACCCACAGCCTTCCTTTCAAAGGCTTCTACTCCCTGACCACTGGACCCTAGTTTCCAGTCGATGAAGGCAAATGTCAAATTGTTGATGGTCGTCAATGACTGCGCAGAACGTGGAGTGGCTCTGATCTAGTGTTACAATGATGTACTAGGGTTGAGTCACAGAAACAATACTTGCTGCCACTAAGTCTTGTCTCCAGTCATCGGACAATGTTTTCTGTTCCAACAAAAGGAAAAGGAAATAATAGCGGGTTGCGGGTTTTCCAGCTCTTCAATGACGGTATTTATGCAGACTGGATCTTCTTCTTGTGGTTCTGTGCCTTTTAGGCAGGTTCAAATGTCCGACGTCGCCACTCCTCTCTTTGTGGGCCTCTTCTTTCAGCTTCCTGTAATCGTTTTTCATCATCCAATCCAGCATCATCTGTCTTGGTCTTCCTCTTGTCTTCCTCCCCTCCATTTTTCTTTCAGTTACCGTTCTTAGCAGTGAGTCTCCTCTCAGCGTGTGCCCGATCCATTTCCTTTGCCTCTCTCTTATTGTGCGTATAAGGACTCTTTCTTCTGCAATTATTCCCATAACTTCTTCATTTGCTATATGTTCTGTCCAGCTGATTTTTTTCATTCTTCTCCATGTTCTCATTTCGAAAGCTTCCAGTTTTCTTATATCCGCTTTTCTCATTGTCCATGTCTCTGACCCATACAGCACCACACTCCATACTAGTGTCTTTATCATTCTTATCTTCAGACTGGATAACTTCTTTAATTATCCAAAACTATATTGCATCATAAATTTAATGCAGCCTGACTAAGCAGTAACACTGCCGTATATATTTTTAATTGGGTTGTTTATTGTTCAAATAATAACTGACTTGAAAAATAATAATAACTGACTTGAAAAAAGTCAAAATTGAACATGTTTTTTGACAAGTTCATACTAAGCAAAAAGTCGAAAAACATAGCGACCTCCAAATATAATCCAAAATATAATCTTTCCAAAATGTTGCATAGAGACTCATGTTTTCATGTGTAACAAGGGCAGCCTTGTGGAGCAATGCATTTCCAACTTTTAATTTTTTGGACCACACGGATTTAATGTCTAAAAGAAGGCGAACGAGTAAGGTCTCCGTAGAGTGACCTTTCCGAAAACCTGATTGGAATGTTAGAAGGAGGTTATTCCTTTCGAGGTATGGAGTGAGCTGAGCAGCTACAACATTTGTCATAATTCTAGATAAAAAAGTTACATTACTTATAGGTCTAAAGTTATTTGGGTCAGCCAGGTACAAACGCTCTCGGTTAGGCACTAGGACGAGGATAGACTTTTACTGCGATGCAGGTAGGATGCCCTCACGAAGAGAGCTATTACATAGTACTGTTAAAGAGGAGCAGAGAATCCACGAACACTTGAAGGAGGAACGTAGGGAGGCGATCCAGGTCACGTGTTTTGCCGCAGCGGCTAGGATGACTCGTCGCAGCTCCATACTTGAGACAATAAGACAGAGAGCTCAAAGCCAGCCGATGGAAAGACCGTAGCTTAACGGACTAGAGGACCTTTGCAGTGAATGCTTCCAGGAATGAATCTGGTGAGAAGAGAGGCGTCGATGAACGTCCACTGGATCGGGCAAGAAGATCGTCGAAAGGTCCACCGAGTGGCAGGCGAAATTAAGTTCCCAATAAGCCTTTATTGTCGATGCATTTCGGGAAAGATTGCACTCAGGCAACGCAGTCAGCAAGCGACTTGGTGCATCTGTAATGTCCCTCCAGGCAATTAGCACGGCGCCGGAACGAACGACATTCTGCATCAAACCATGGCGTTAGGACAGACTGGCGCGTACTGGCTGAGTACGACGGAAGTAAGGTTTTGACAAGGTCCGCCTTGATGGAGAAAAGGTTGGCTGTTGATGCATCCAATAGAGTAGACGGGTCGGCGATGGCAGCAACGTCGAGCAAAGGCTGCACGAAAAGCAGTACGATCTAGTCTCCGCCAATTTCGAAACTGACCATCCACGTGCATTGGAGCCTCATGGAGGAACGGAACGGTGGCGATGAGTAGGCCATGGTCCAATATGGTTGGGGATGGATATTAAGGTCCTTCAATCGGCAATAATCATTGTCCCGGGTTACGAGCACCCCCAGCCAGCCAGCACATACAAACTCAATGTGGCGAGTCAGCACTGACGCCTTCCCTGGTACAGAACTAGACACATGTTCCAAAGATTTCAAAACATATTTCAATTCCTCAGTGTGTACTACACCAGAACCATACCGGTCGAAAAGGTAAATAGTTTCTCCCCAACACACAACCTGTATGCGTTTATATACGCCTTCGTAGTTTCCCGCCAGTACTGCGTCACATAATTATAATCCCCTAAACCATCCCATAAATCAGAGCATCAGGTCCGTCTGCCACCTATATGCCACCAAAACATATAGATGGAGTAGATGGAGAGAGAGAAGAGAAAGATATAGCGATAAGGAGTAAATAAGAGTAAGGGATGAAGTGGGGAAGTGTTTTGGCGCAGAGGCAGCGGAAAGAGAGACAGAGGTAGTGAGTAGTTAGAAGTAGAGGGATGGATGGATGGACGAATGAGAGACGATAGGTAAGAGCATAAGTGTAATTAGCGAGGGTACCTCTAACCCCACTGTTTGGTCTGAGGTACTGTACCCCCTCACTTTTCTTACCAGAATATAAAAAACTCCATCACTATTCAATCATCTTGATCTACTTGCTATTGTACTTCTCTAAAATATTGCTGTTTCTGTTATTTGTGCTTATGTAAGAACGGATTTAAGTAGAAAGGCGGACAACACAAAGATAGCGCATTCGATAACATCTGGCGTAGAGAGCGAGAGGTACCGAGTTCGAGCCCCGTAGGAGAGACATGCTTTGTAGGCTGCTATTAGCGCCGTGTATGCAGGCTGTCTGTTCTGTTAGTAGTTAAGATTGTTTCAATTGCATAACATGTAAATGTACAGCGCAGTGCGTTTGTCAGGCGCTTAATTAAAGAAAAGATATTTTTTATTTTTTTTATTTTAAGCAGACAGTAAAGCAAGACAGATCAAATGAGTGTAGTCCTTCCATAGTTACATAAGTATGTTTGTACATCAAGTCAAGTCAAGTCAAATATTTTTTATTGCAACCAATTTTCACACAATAATATACTAATGAGGAAAAACATTGGTTACAAAGGGGAGGCCCAAAAAGGATCGCAATCCCGCTAGGAGGGACACCCTAAGTACAAAAATTACCAAACAAAGGAATGATGGAATTGAATACAGATACAGAATGTAAAATAAACAGCCACGGTATAAATACACGAACAAAGGTAATCCATGAATCCAAAATTGACGGGGAGCGTTACATTGACATGTGTAAAGCTTATCTAAAATCTTAACTACAGAATTAACTAAAACGCGGCATTGCACTCATAGAGAATGATTCTATAAGGTGTAAGTGAGAGTTAGTGAAGTTATGATGAGCTCTAATCACCAAGCAAGAAAGAGCGTTACTTTTTTTAAATATGTGGAGATTGCAAGCATTGCGAATTTCAGTAGGAATAGAGTTCCAAACTGAAGTGGCAGATGACTTGATCGTGAAGCGACGAATGTTGGAGTGGATTCTAACAGAACGGTATACCTTAGCGTTTCTTGTGTAGGTTATGAATGTCAGTAGGTTATGAATGTCAGAGCCCAATTGAGGGTAGTTGCTGAATACTTGAGGAGTAATTTATTTTTAGGCGATAAATAAACTCACCTATAGTTTGAAGACACTTAATCTGGTTAATGTTATTTATTTATTTATTTATTGCGTCAGAAACAGAACAAATAACAGTACACATCATGACAAAAACAGATCAGTCACTGCGCAACAGGAAGCCAGGAAAAAGCTAAAAGCTTATACCACCCTGGCCCCTAGTACCTGGTTAACATTTCAGTCAACGTTTAGTGTCACACAGATCCAGAACAAATTATGAGAACAAATTATGCTAACAGGCAGCTGAGTCCAAATAGTTTTAGTACTATACATTAGACATGTATTTTACACATTAAACAAATCATTAGCAAGTTCATAGAGCAAACAACTCAAAACCAAAGTAAACAGAGGCAAATTTTATGACAAGATTATGAAAAATGAAATAAAAATGAAATAAAATAGAACAAAGCAAAAATGAAATGAAGTAAAACAAAGTAAAGCACTATTTAAAATAATACTACATAACTAAGGAATGTTTGCATCCAAGTTGGTCAAGTCAGAATTCACAGGGATAATTTGTTCAGTAAAGACCTATTATTTCTAACAAAGCTAGTTTTCACTGTATTTTAATAGGTAGCCTATTTTCAGTTCTCTTTTAAATGTGGACAGAGATTTCTCTTCTTTAAGTTCATCAGACAATGAATTCCACAAACGAGATCCCAAGACCTGGAGGTTGCCTGCTCTGGATGCAGTGCGTGCATAAGGAACCACAAAGTTGGATGAGCTGCGAGTGTTATGGGAGTGAGTTTGATCAACTGTTGTGAAATAATTGGAGAATTTTTTGGTAACATATTATGTACGAACTTGAACATGAGCACAAGTTTAGATAAATGAGACAACTCATAAATTTTTATTATGCTTAGGGTGCAGAATAAAGGATTGGAATGAGATAAGTAAGAAGAGTGGGTGATTATTCTAACAGCAGCTTTCTGGAGTTTCAATATCCGGTCTAAATTCCCGGTTCTGTGTGGCGACGACCATACAGAGCAGCAGTATGTCATATGCGGTTCAAGTAGGGTGTGGTATAGTAGTTTTAGTTTGTCGAGATCAAGGATATGGCTAATTCTGTAGAGTATACCCACTATTTTAGATATTTTATTAACTACCATGTCAGCATGCTTCCTCCATTTGAGGTCATCAGTAAGTACCACACCAAGAAATTTAATTTCATGCACCTGTGTCAGTGGAACTCCATTTATATTAATACTGATATCAATATCCAAGTACTTTTTTTAGCAAATATCATAAAACATGTTTTTTGTAAGTTTAGAGAAAGTAGATTCGCTGAGTACCAATGGCTTATGTCTTTCAATTTATCATTTAATGATGCAACTAACAGGAGAGGACAATATCCAGTTGTAAAGATGTTTGTATCATCCGCAAACATAATCAAGCTCAGATCGGTTATTGATTGAATATCATTTACATACAGAAGGAATAAAAGAGGCCCGAGGACTGAGCCCTGCGGCACACCACATATTATCGGTAAGAAAGATGAGCAAGTGTTGTTGAGGGCAACATATTGATATCTATTTGATAAGTAACTCGCAAACCAATTAAGAGGGGTACCCCGTATTCCATAATGCTCGAGTTTATCCAAGAGTATTGCATGATTCACAGTATCAAAGGCCTTTGATAGATCTAGAAAAATTCCAATTGTGGTTTGGTGGTCATCTAAGGTTTTGCTGATTTTGTTAGTAAGATCAAGTAAAGCCAGCTCCGTGGATAAATTTTTCCTAAACCCATACTGGGTATCTGCAAGGAGGTTATTTTGTTCCACAAAGGTGATAAGCCTGTTATAGATAATTTTTTCCAACAGTTTGGCTAAGAAGCTTATATTTATAGTAGTGTGTTCTCTCTTACGAATGCCCGCGATAATACGTAGCCTACTGCCCTTTTCTGACGCACAACCAGCTTAGACAGCCTAAATTCATATGTCGATGCCCATATCATGTTGCAGTAGGTTAAGTGTGGGTATACCAGGGAGTAATATAAGTTTAGTCTGTCTTATAGACGCAGGCAATAGAAAAGCAGTACGAGCGAGTATACCGATATTCTTAGCAATTTTAGACGAAATATAATTAATGTGCTGCTTCCAGATGAGATGCTACTTCGATACCTAGAAACCTCGTGGATTCCACTTGGGTCAAGGGGATATCGCCAACAAGCAGACAAGGCTTTTCGGTGGGGGTGGTTTCCTGTGCGGCTTGAACAAAATAAAATTGGTCTTGTCGAGGTTAAGAGTGAGTCTGTTTGCACAGAACCATTCAGCAATATTAGCATAAATTAACTTTATATTTAGGAAATTGAGGAGGACTTGCCAGGAACTATGGGAGAAAAAAGTTTGTATCGTCAGCAAAAGAATCAGGAATATTGTGGAGGAGACGTTAGCTAAGTCATTGATATAGAGGATAAACAATAAGGGGCCAAGAATAGACCTCTGAGGGACGCAAAACATAATTAAAACTTCCTCAGAAAGTACCTAGTTACACAAGAAACGTTATGCACATATATATATATCCACAGGTTGAGTCCAGCAGTCAAAAGCATCAGATGTCGCAGAAATACTCTTCGTAACAATCGGATTTTATATACTGTGGTAACAGAGTAGCAGGCTTACTCTGTGTCCCTAGAATTCACAGCGAGCTTAGGCAAATGTGGAATGTCATAATCATTTGACAAATTAACTGCGTCTTTCCTGTCCTCACGCCTTCTTTCGGTTGGCGGAACTGTTGAGTTGGCCGCTGTTAGGCAGGACCAGAATACAACGGGCTGCATACTTAATATTTTGTCCCACTGGCTTCTATAGATTATAATATTGACAAAAAAGGACGACATGCCTTTTAAAGCCATTTTTACCATTGCCCTTTCTATTACTTATTAAATCTGGTTAATTACTATTTCCAATACTGTTGCCATTGCTTCTATCAATATTATAACTTTTACTTCTATAACTATTACTATAATATTATGTTGGGCCTGGTAGCCAATTGGCTAGAGCAATCGACTTGCGATTCGGAGAGTACGGGCCTCTTCCGAAACAAACACTTCATAGAGATCCTGAGTAAGTCTATCTTGCAATATTGGTAAGCACTGTCGTATACGTTGGAGTCTGCACATCTGAACTTTGGAAGTAGGGCAATATTAAATAAAATATATGTTCATTCATTCATAAATTTATATAGCGTCCCTTCCAGAGGACTACTCAGACTCCATCACGGCCAAAAAGTAAAGTTTTGAGCTTAGTAAAGAAAGCTTCAGTAAAAGTCCCAGGGAGCAGGCGTATCTCCTGGGGAGCCCGTTCCAGACCACTGGGCCCACCACGGAAAAGGCTCAATTCTGCATAGTTGCAGTTCGTGCAAATGGGACTAAGAGCACCCCCTTCTCTGCAGAGCGGAGGGGGCGGCGACCTTAAACACCCGAGGGGCAGCAAAGCTTCCGCAGGTAGACAGAGGCTAGACCCAGCTGACATCGTCGTACCAAGGCATCAATCCTGTACTCAATGCGCTGCCGGGTAGGGAGCCAGTGTAAAGTCTCCAGCATGTAGCTGGAGACATGACATGACCAAATTTGGGGATTTGCCCAATAAGACGCTCTGAAGAGCGCAAATCTCGGTCCAGGCACACAAGTCGATTTAGAGGAAGGCCAAAGTAGAGTGACGAGCAGTAGTCAAGGCGGGATGTAATGAGAGAATGCACTAGGGTGGTGGTGGCACAAGGAGTAAGCGAACGGGCAATGGTGTGAAGCTGGCGCAGCTGATAGTAGCAGTCTCGGGCAAGGCGGTGAATCTGTGGAGCAAGAGTTAGCTCCTGGTCCAACAGAACACCAAGGTCGCGGACCGTAGTTGAGAAAACATAACTAGGGAATTCAGTTGCACGTGCAGCGTTGTCAAGTTTAGCAAGTTGCTCTTTGCATTGAACGATCATGGAAGTCATCCACCGTGAAGGATGAAGCGTCAGCGGCCAAGGAGCGCGTTGAAGGTGGCCCACAGTCGCTTGGGTTCTCCGGCGTGAGAAGCTATCTTGGCCTCCCAATACGTCCGTTCCTTTTCGCAATACTTCCGGTGCATGCTGCGAACAAACTGTACCCAGGCAGAACGGTCTGATGGAAGCTTGGTTCTTATGTATCTCCTTTCATGCCGACGAGCCTCACGCCTCAAGGAGTGGCACTCGTTGTCGAACCACGGTCAGTAGGGACTTCGGCGAATTTTTACTTCGTGCATCGGAAGGAATCGGTCAATGAGGTCAGCCATGGTTGCTTCGTAGGTTCCGAAGACATCAGCGACTGTTAGGTCTGCCAAGATGGTTAGATCAGCGACAGCTGGAGCTTCCATCAGCGCTAAACTGAAAGCGTCACGGTCCAACCTCTTCCACCCTCGGACCTGTTTAGTGAGAACAGTCGGAGCATCATGAAGAAACGGAATATTAGCCGTTACTGGACTGTGGTCGGAAATGGTTGGCGGGTAGATGCAGAGATCCGTTATCGCAAAGTCGTCCCGTGTAACGATGATATCGAGCCAGCCACCGTTCTCATGTGTCGGTCCAGCGACGTGTTGGGTTAGTCCGAATTGCTCAGCAATTGCTCGGAAGTCAGCTGTCGCCGATATGGCAGGATCTTCGAGGTGTAGATTTAAATCCCCGGCGATGATGACCTGGAAGTTGTAGAGTGCAATTTGTTCAAGGAATACCGAGAATTCGCCGAAGAAAACAGAAGCGAGAGCGGCATCGAAACAGGCCGATATACCGCTAGGACAGTTAAAAGACCACGAGGAGATGATATCGAGGCCGCAAGCACCTCGAAGGTGGTCGGAAGAGAGGTGAGAGTAATCTTCCGAGCCGGAAGGGAGGCGCGGTGATAAAATTTAATCACCAGTCCACCTTCACGGACGTCCGCATCCAGAGCTCCAGGCCTTGGGCGGTCAATGCAGGAGTAACCCTGGGGCACCGAGCGGCAGAGAACAACATCAGTCGACTGGCGGTGCCAGGACTCGGTGACAACGAGAAGGTCAAGGTTGTTTGTGATGATGGATTCGGCGACTGCTAGATACTTGCTGCGCAGCGAGCGTATGTTCCACGTTGCCAGTCGGGTACAGCTCGGAGCAGGAACCGAGGTCCCAGCTGTCGGAGAGAGAGTGTGGCACTGGAGGTTGTGTGGGTAGAGAGCAGTCCCGATGTCGGGTATGCATCAGAAACTTCTGCTGACAAGAGAAAGCCGGACGCCATAATCCATAGTGGAAAAGAACTTTACGTGTGGAGCGACGAAGTCGGCAGGCAGCGTCGCGAAGTGTACAAATTAGGTCACTGTCGTACTGATAAGTGGGCGTTGTCAACATGACGACGTGCACGCTGTAGTTAAAACAGCATGGTTACAGAAACAACCGACAAAAAGCAGCGTGTAAATCCACGTTAATCCAAGGAGCAAGTGTTAGACTATCGGTATTATCGAAACGATATGAAACTAATCAATCTATCGACTTTAAATCGAAAAAACAGTCGCGTGCTGAGCCGGTGTTTACACGCCGAAGCGCCACCCATGTGTTGGTGGACTGGTTGTCCTTTATAACTCTTCGCTTGCTCCAATCAGGGACTTTAAAGCTGCCACAATTCGTTGCCGAATGTCGACCAGTCATAATCATTCGTCATATATTTTCTTCTCTCCGAGTTGATTTCGTATCGTTCTTCGGAGTTTCATCTCTAAGAGTGCTTTTAAAACAACATTAGCAATAATTACGGCTTCAATTTTTCAGATGAAAGGAACTTACGAAATGCTTGGTCGACATACGACGTCTTTTCACTATGTAACTCCGGCAGAAATGTACTTCATTGAGTTTCTCGTTTACAACCTCAGACAACAATGACAGGCAATTCGTACGACTGAGTTCGACGTCACTGGATTAACTATAGAGAGACAACGAAAGATTATGTGACGAATAATTTACAATTCACAGACAACTCGACCTTTCGAACTCCAACTCAAATTTAACCATTAGGCTACTCAAAATTTAACCATGTCTTCTGTTCAGTTTGATTTGTAGTACATACTTCAGTATTAATTTTCTCACTCGTAATTATCATCACCATAGACGTCGTCCTCGCTCCCCGTTTCCTCAACCTCCTCATCATCAGCATCGCCAAAGCTTTATTCCTATTTTTGGGTTTTATTTTTGGGGGGCGGTGGTGTAGGGGTATGTTCGGTGCCTTGCAGCCGGAGGGTTGCGGGTTCGAATCCACCTCAACCCGCCGCGCAAGTCCTTCACTCGCAATTACTCATGTGTTTCGGCGTGAAACTCCGATTCAGTGTCCGCGCTGTAGTCGGTGTGACGATTTTTCGAGTTTTATTATAACAAAGCAACATTCGATTATGTACAAATGTACATCACCTCAACTCTAACGCAGTTCACTATTTTCACTATATAGGTCTACAGTACAAACGTTTATAAATCTCAATCCGTCGAGAACGTAAAACCGCAGAGCACAGCGTCGAACCCTCTTATTCGCACAACAGCTAAACATGAACTACCACGCTTCAATTGAGCTTCTTCCCGCCAATCCCACGGCACTACATTTCCGGTGGACCACCTGCCCCGCTCAATAATTGGTCACAATTATACCTAGCCTACATATTGCACAACTAGGCACACACTCCTAAGTGCCTATTCGCAGGTGCAAAGGGCCTAGCCGCTCGCTCATTCACAGTCTCTATTCGTCACAGTCGGGAGCGCCTCTGAGTATAAGTTTTGAAGGGGCGCTATAACAAGTGCTCATATATACGTACATTTATTATCATCATCCTCATCATCATCATCATCATCATCATCATCATCATCATCATCATCATCATCATCATCATCATCAATAACAACACTACCAACAACAACGTCCCTGTCATTGGACTCATCGTCATCGTCATCAAGATCATCAACGTCATCGTCAGATTCGTTAGCTTATTCTTCTCCTTTCGCATTAATCATCGAAGACCACGGAGACGACCGTCTCTGAACCAAGCATCTTCGACACTATAATGTAGATGAACATTGTAGACGACCAAGCAGACAACCTTCCGTGCACCCGACCATGACCGTTGTAGACTTTTTTTGACCACCTACTTTCGAACTTCACCATTGCAGACGTCGTTGTCGACCGTTTGCATCCGAACTTCACCATTGTAGACGCAGTTATCCACCATCTGTAGACGAATAACGTTCTCGGACGAAGTCCCCATCTGTTACATACTGGATCACAGCTCGTGTCCCACAAAGTATATACATAGCAAACGAGTCTTTACAAAGTTAAGTTTTCTTCCTAAAACCATCTCACGATCATCAGGCAGACATCAGACTAAAGTAGGTATACATAGTTCACATATTAGCCTCTTTTATGAGGCAAAGAGCTAGGATGGGTAGATTCGCGCCATTCAATGTCTACACACTCATTCTACAAAACCACCTAAGGATGATGGATTCGCGTCAGCCACTCTCTACACACATATCCATTTAAACATTATATTCGTTTAATATTGAATCTCTATAGGTCGACACACCGCAACCCATTACAGAAAGTAGTATTGCCAATTAAAAAAGAAAAATGGAAATAATTAATAGTTTTTAAATATCTGTTCCAGCAAATAGGATCCTCGAGATTTAATTTTTGTGTCATCTTTAAGCGGCAAGAGAAAGTCATGTGGTCTAGGTCGAAGGTCGTGGCAGTGGACAACAGTTGGAGGGAAGATCGAACGGAGCACATGAGTCCTGCATCGCACAACCGATCGTAGCAGTCCGTCCTCGGCCTCGCCCACCATTGCCCGCAGCTCTCCGTGAGTCCACCGGAAGGTAGCCCGATCTTCGCATCCGAGCTAGGAATCTCTCCACGCGGACCCGATAGTCGGCAGTAGCGAATCGCCACCACACCTGAACCGCGTACAGAAGCTTTGCAACAGTAGTCGCACCAGCGACAGTGTGGAGGGCCCGAGTGGGTAGACCATGTGCCTTTAACATTCTCATGGCGTAGAGAGAACTCGAGTTCGCACACAGAATCTCGCCAACATGCGAGGATGCTCAAAGATAATCGTTTATGGTAACCCTTAAGATCTTCAGAGTGGTCACACGTTGAACCCACGGAGGAGGCGGAGGAGGGTCGACGCACCCGCGACGGACGATCAGCATCTCCCTAGACTTTGAGCAGAAGATTGTTAGCTCTGGCCCATGACGATACATTCTCTACCTCCTCACTAACCGTGTGTCTCATTGAGGCACCAATTAGTAGGTATGTGCCGTCGGCGTACTTCCCCAGATGAATCGGATGGTGGTCCGAGGTGACGGGCCAATTCCCGACCCCTGGACCACGCTAGCGTTGATGGATCTGACCGCCGATAGTAAACTCTGAAATGTAAATGTGATCCGGAATGTCAATTGTGGCAATCTTATTCACAAGGGTAGAGTGCCTAAAGGAGTCAAAGTCCAGTGAGATGATGGCCACGTAGGCATTCGTCTGAAGCAGCTGTGTGACCTGGTGCAGCAGGAAGACCAGAGCCAACGTCGTTCATCCCGTCGATCTAAATGCAAACTGGTCCTCCGGAACCGTTTGCATCTGTTGTTCCTCGAAGGCAGGATAGAGGTATCTTCGCACCAGCTCCCGCTCGACCAACCTGGAGAGGATCGGCGTGACTGATATTGGTGGATAATCCGATGGCGATGACGGCGAAGACACCTTGGCCACAGTATGAACGATGGCCATTTTCCATTGTGTGGGACGCGCAGGTGCAACACTTCCTGTTATAGGCAATGCTGTCTATCATAACTCTTTTTAAGGCAATCAATCAATCAATCAATGCTTCATTGATCACCGAAAACATGTAAACACGGAAACAGTTAGTTTAGTTACATACAGTGTCAATGGGAAACCCCAAAGGAACGAACCGTTCCGCTGACAGAGGTCGCCCGATTACAGTCAATCATTTCAACCAATGGTTTTGTTCTTAAATAACATATCCGTGAGTAATTACAATATCAACATTCCCAGCATAGTATGCATGACATCAAACATTAGCTGCTAGGTAAACGTGAACACATCGCATACAACCAGCCCTTAAACTTTTATCTAGAAGTTGGCTTATTTAACGAGTAGCAAAGCAATTGAACTTTACAGACACACAGCATTCAATAGGTAAGACTTTAGTTTGTTTTTAAACTGGCACAAACATGTTAGCTCTATCGGTAGAGTATTCCAATAAAAGGCCTTGCAGGGGCGGATCCAAGGGGCTAATCCGGCAATACCCACCATTTGAAATTTACACAGGACGCCCCCCCACCATCACGAAGTAGACGATGTTCATTACGTAAACTTTCATGAAGAAAATATAATGAAATATGTATAAAATGATGAAATGCAACCTGACAATTTGATTTATTGGTTTATTAGCTCTTTGCAAAGAGTTTGGTCATTGGTAGTTGGGACTAGGTGCTTGAGAGTATCTTGTTTACTTACTTCATCGTTGGAACTGTATACTAGACAACAGTCGCCAAGCACCACAGAATGAGTCACGTTATTCAAACATTCAGCCTTTACTATAATTTATATGATTATCATATATTTTAATAGCTATGTAAATGCTGCCCGTTCAAGGGGCTTTGCCCATCTAACCGCTTGCCGTCGACTTTCCCATGGACCAGTGTTTAATCTAGGACACTTCTGGAAGAAAGTTACCAAAATTGTATCCCCCCAGAGAAATGTAACAAAATAGTAAGAGTTTTGAGTTCTTGTTGACATCATAATATTATATGAACTGTTATAAGAATGTTATACTCTGTATAAATGTATATACACCAAAGTGCAGGTATACAATTGGTTTAATAAAGAATATACTTACTTACTCACTTTTATAATATATATAGTGATATTATTTACTATAATTTATTATGATTATCATTTACTATTATAATGTATGATACTATCATATTATATTAACATCATCATCATCATCATCATATTCGTTTATTTAACACAAAACTGTCGACAAAACGCAACAGAATACATGAGTTATTGAGAGTGGCAGTTTTTCATCTAATAGACGTTTTTGAAAAGCATGCGTGGAACGAAGATCTTATTGTTCTTTGTTGTAAGTTCGAAAGGGTGAGGCCTAGGGCGTAGGTTAGAATAATCTATAATTATATAATATAATATTTGTACAAATATAGTATTTGTATTTTCTCGAGTGTTATTTTTCAAATTTCAAAATATCAAATTTTAAAATGTTTTGTTCCTTGAACATTTAGTTGAACTACATCATTGCTACATGGTTTCACGGTTCGAAAGTTGAATCCTTCTTGCTTGGTTTCGGTGTACCATTTGTAAACTAGTTCTCCTTACTGTGTCCTGGTCAGCAATTCGTTCACCCTAAGGCTTACGGCGTTCTTGGAAATTGAACGTATTTTCTAGTTTAATATTAATTTCGATAAATGTCTGTTCTGCTAGTATTGTCTGCAATCAAACTCAAACACAACTCAAGCTACATCGTAACTACAATTGACAGCTGATTCCTGTCAGCACTGTATCAATACAGCAATTTCTTCAGACGACAGCTTAAAATGCTACCATTACAATATTGGAATTCAAAAATGTAAAAGTGGGGAGGGGGCGTCTTGACGCCCATCTGGACCCTCTCATAAAGCTTCTTGATCCATCATTGATGCTTACATACATACGTAGATAATGGATACATAATTCATACATAAGCCGTTCAGACTAACAGTGGACCAAGTCCAGTTTTGGGGAAAACGGAACTAAGCGTATTACCAAAATCAGAGTTACACAATCTACACGATTGGACCAAGTCCAAAAGCATCTCTGTCAACAACTCTTCTTCCTTAGTGATCATTCTCAAATACTTTCCCTACTGCTAAGTATAGATCGCTCAACTTTTCCTAAACTGTGGCTATAATTAAATTGACGCAGTTATTTTGAATAGTTCTTCTTATTCTTTAAAACACAACTTTAGATTTCACAGTTCAATGCAAATGTTCTTCATCAAAATAACTCAATTGTAACTATTAACATTTCCTTCTTAATACATACAGCTCTCTCTACTGTATTAAAACCAACTGTGTTAAAGCAACTGTCATCAGCAATTCTTAACTTTGGCGCGCAATAAGCAGGTGCCGAGAACAATCTACTGTCAGTCAATGTTTACTTAAGGCCAAGCGTTCGCTAGCCTCCCGTTCAACTAAAACATATATAATTATAATATACAGTTGCATTGGCCGTCTGACAGAACTCTAATACATTATACCCATGTACCTTAGACACAACTCTAACACATTATATATTCAAACCTTATTCAGACACCTGTTCACATTATATATAATTATATTAGAAACACTTGTTCACAATCTCTGTCCATGAATATTGGACGAAGTCTAAAAGTATCTCTGTTTCATTACCCAGATATCATTCATCGCGTCAAATTAAGAGAATACGTCAGAGTAACAGTGGACCAAGAAATTCTGGAGCTGGTTTCCTGTTAACCAGAGATGACCTACTTCAGATGCCTTGTTGACAATATGAATTGGGAGAATTTGGGCAAAAAATGGCCGCAGCCTACTTGAGGCTAGTAAGCATCTGTTCACCGAATGTGACCCACTCATTGATGTTGAAATACAAAAATCTGGTAAAAGTGTATTTTAGCGTATAATTTATGCATGATGGTGCTAGCCGTGTATTTTTGAGCGTATTTTATTATTTCTCTTATCTGGATGCTAAGTTTGTGACGCTCAAACGATAAGCAATCTAATATGTAATTCTGACAGTTTGTCCTTCTGTAACCCGGCTAAAGGATCGCGAAAGGAACGCTATAGCGATACGAACATTTTTACAAAACCCTTCCTATAAGAATTCGTAGGTCATCGCGACAATTCTCAACTCACAATTTGACATTAAATTCCGATTTATGGACATTTAAGTTTCGAAATGGTCATATTCAACGTGGTAATATCAATAATGGCGGCCATATTATGTCTTACGTCACGCGAGGCTATATATGCAAATCAGGTGCATTCGTCATAAACCATGACGCCGCCCCGAAAAATTACGATCGCTAAAGGAACTCAAAACTCGAGAATAAACGACAGAGCTCAGAGGTAATAGAAGAAAGGCCGAGCTTCGTCTGCTATTATATTTAGCCTGGGGAACAAATAATAGTAAAAGGTAGAGATAACCCGCGCGGTACTATTTTCAACTCACAATTTACTTTAAATCACGATTATGGACATATAAAGTTTCGACACTATGATATTTTCAAACCCATCAAAATCTAGGTCAGCAACGTAGTTCGAAATCAATCAGACGACAGGCCAAAGATGGGGCCTAACCGGGACGATATTATTGCATAGAGTTAGGCCAACGCGGAAGCAATTTCGAGGTAGCGAATCCATTCACTAGGGAGCCACCCGAATCTTTTTCGTCGAGTTGACATCTAATTCACAGCCGCTGACGAAGATGTCGTTAAATCAAATGCACGGTCGATGAGCAAGATGCCGCTAAATTCAAATACACGGTCGCGGACGAAGATGCCGTTAATTCAAATGCTCGGGCGCCGAGGAAAATGTCGTTGAATTGAAATACACGGGCGGGTACGATGCGAAGAACAAAACGTCATTCGTCACAAAGCCATTTAAAGCTACGCCTGGTAAAAACTTCCCGGGCGAAACCGGGTACAAAGTCTAGTAATGAGATAAGATAAGATATGATAAGAGTTCATAACCCCAAAACAACCGAAAGAAATTAAATTAACATCAAAAAAGAATTACAAAGTGAGCGCTCACGCAATTTGAAGTAACAATTCGACGTAAACCGGACGTGAAGCTGCTATTAGGCCTAAGTTCACAACAATATTCAGGGTATCTGGTCTCATGCAAATTCCGGAATATGCACCCTTGGAGCAAGCCGTTCACATACGCATCGATGATTCACCCATCTTCTGCAATAACTCTTCTCTCAGTGTATTGTGTATATTCCTGTCGCGTCCTGCTGTAGAGGGAGTTCCGGTTTAACCATTGCTGGAACTGAACATGCGACAGATCGGAGGGAAAGATCCGAACTTCTCTGCCATGTATATACAAGGAATGCATAACATACGGATGGTCTCGAACTCAGTCGGGCGTTACGGCTAAGCAAGTTTCCACTAGGCAACTCAACTGACTGACTAATTACCGACTCTGACTGAGCTCCGAGTATCAGGCCGATAGTTCTAACCGCGGCATCCTTTCAAGGCATAGCAAAGTGCTGTTGCGCTTCAGGGTTCAAAACCCTCTACAGACAGAATCTCCGTAGTAGCTATCTGTTGCTCAGCCTGTAGGTAAGTCATGATGTGTTTCAATTGGTTATCCTGCTCCCCTGGCGCTCCATGAGTTGTTGAAGCAATGTGCTTAACTCAGTAAATTTCCGATCTATAGAAAATGATTCAGACATATGTATTTTCTGATATTATTGTATTGAAATCAAATAAAAGGTTGAATTACAGCAGATTATCTTAATTGGAATCATTCACATGTTTTCGGTACAAATCTTACTCTAGGACAGAAGGTATTGGTTCGAATCTCAGGTGTACAATTCATTGAGCTAATCTAATCAACCAACAGGTAATCAATAACTTTCATCGAAAACTTACAAATCAAACGCGAATTATAGAAAATACACACAGCACTAATCCAACATACGGCTATTAAACAGCGACAAGAGATGGCGTGTGTAGAAGAATTGAACCCGGTGCTTCTTTCTACAAACGGCGTCAAACCACTACACCAATTCTCTACTTTGGCGGCCAAATTCTACCAAAACAGCGTTCAGGCACACGCCGTGTTGACTCTCCGAGAACTTTTGGCGCACTCTGCAGGTAGCCTCACGCGTAAGCTCATATGGGAATATTTCACAACCGGCAGCAAATTAGAGAAATTTCCGTCTTCTCCTTTGTACGGCTTACACAAAGAGTAAAATTATAATTTATAATTTTTAAATACATTGTAGGGCATGAGTTAGTTAAAAAAATTATTTCCATTATATTATTTAGATGATTAGTATGAGAAAACAATTATAAAGTCCAATTTTAACCGGAAATTTCATTGTCCTTTCTAATGGTGAGTCAATCAATATGGATGTTTGCTTCTGAAATGTTGAAGATGTCTGTTGTGGTTTTCCCGATCTAAGGAAGTAGCGACCAGTGGTTGCGTTTTCCGGTTCACTCATGTGTGTTCTTGCTGCTGTCCGGAAGCATACAGATGCGGAGAGGTGTGTCTGCACTGATACCCCGGTTCTCCACCAGTTGTAGCGTCTCTATTGTCGGATGTTCTAGACTTAACGCTAACTAATACAACTCAACACTGTGTATAGAACGTCTACCTTTATTAATCATAATGCACTAAGATACAGCTTACGCAATGCTAGGTGAGCAGCAGCCTCACACTCATATATTCAACCGGTCGCTCCCTCAGCTCCGCAAAACACTGGTTTTATACCCCGGCAAGATAATCCCTTGCCTGCACACACCACTAAGGCCACCAACTCTGCCTGCCAGCCGCTGTCACTGCACACACACCTAGGCTGATACTACACACCTACATACTACACTACATGCCCCCCTAAGTGAATGACCGTGCCGCGGTCATTGATATATATCATAATCATCATAAAATGACAACTTAGCGTAACTATAACGATGCAGATACAGTAATAAAAAAAACCACGACATACATATGCTAACCAATACCAAGTCCAACTCATAAGAATGTCAAATAAGCAAAAGCAAGCAAACTATAATAAAATGCAATGTAACTCAAAATCCATTAGTTCAACCAAAACATTAACTAGATAAAGACTGAATATCAACCAACTCAATGCTAGGTGAATACGGAACAGGAGAAGAATCAGCTGATACATCCAAAGCCAAAGGAACAGTGAATTCAGCACTGGATATAAAAAGTTTCACGTAGTAACGCTTATGAATTCCAATTATATGACGCAATCTCCCAGCTGTGGAGCAGGAAATTCTTAATGACTGCGGCAATACAACACGAATCTGCGAATGTTTATGTAACACAGCTACTTGCCAATCAAAGAGTAAACTAGACCATAAACAATGACGCTGAAGACGAACCCGCGATATAGCACTTAAAGCCATGATCTCGTAGTCATTAACAGCAAAGTGAAGTCTATGCCAAGGAAGAACCACCGTGTTAGTTGCGTTTCCGATATGAATAGCCAAAAAAACAGCCTGTGGACTGGTAGATGTCACACAGCACTTGCACCGTTTACGAAAAACCCCAACCAACAAAATGAGAACCAATAAACTAATCACCACAATCTGAAACCACTGAAAATCCGGAAAACCTGTACTAATCGTGGACACAGGAGTCAAAACACTGGATGATGGAGAAAATATCCATACTGACGGAACCGATTGAGCTGGAATCACACGAGGCAACGACAAAACAATAACAGACAACCGATGTACCTTTACCACTAGATAAATTGTTACTATGATAAGTAAACCAATCAAAGCAGAACCCACAGGCAAAATAAAAGACTTGGACGACGAATAAGCTACCAATATTGGGCTACCGAAAGTATCAAGTTGATCGCGAATCACGTCGTCTTGAGACTTAAATAAAACCTGACCTGCCTTAACAGATGTCATAGCACTAGAAAAATCCTCTGTTAAACGCTGATCAATCAAATTGTCAGACGAATTTGTACCACTGACGAAAGTAGGTAACAGAAGCGTAAGCTGTTCTGCTAACGTACTATCGGCATGTAAATGATCCCAATCCGATTGAGAAAAGAATTCCTGAATCACAGCCAGATTGAACGTATGAACAACAGTAGATGATTCATTAAAAAGAACGTGCTCAGAATACGATGCAGGAAAAAAATAACCATTAGTCATCAATGTGCATGCATTCGGTATGAGAATGACACAAGAAATACACGCTGAAATAAGTTTAGGCTGAGCCAACGGGCAAATCAACGTAAGATCAGACACACTATTTTCAATGGCCAACGTGTCAGGTAACAAATACACAAACGAAGTAGGACGGTTATTTAGCAGGAGAAATTTGCAAAAGAGCTGAACAGAAGGTATATCATTTTTATACAAAACCAAGATACAAGACTTCGGATCAGTGATTAACTGAATGTCTTCCTTGGGAATAATACGAAACTCGCCAGCAACTTGTAGTGAAGGAAGATCATTCCAGACCGAAAAAGTCCGGTTATCCGAAGTAACAGCGAAATATCGAGGCATTTGATCAAGAAGAGACGCGTGCTGATTATTAGCCCCAATCGATTTTGGCACAACTGTAACCGTAAACAAATGCAGAGGATAAGGTAAAGTCGTAATCGGAATTTTAAGTGTTATATACAGTATATTGCGTTTGAAGACCGTCAGATGAGTATTAGCTCTATAGAAGTAAGACGGATCCTGAACCAGAAGTCTGACAGGTATTTTCGAGGTCTTCAGATGTCGAGTTAATTGAACTAAGACACGACGAATATCTGATTTGTGTAACAATGTGGCCTCCAATCTACCAGCCATCAGGGACTCAATGGACAGGAGCAGAGTCTGTAAATCCATCTCAAGACAAGTGAAATTGTATAAAGTTTCAGCCATATAGAATGACAGCTGTAAAGAAGTCCTAAAATCCAATTTAAGAGCACGGGTCATGTCGGACAAAGTTTTATCCTGATCCGTAATCCGGGCACGAATAGAATCTAGACGCTGATTCGTTATACTAGTGGCGCTAGCCAAGTTTGAAATGTCGGCTTCGAACTGACCCAAAATACGCTGATTACTCTCCAAAATAGTTTTAACACGCTCCTGGACAACTCGAATATCAGAATCACGTGCAATTCCAAATAAGGAATGTGCCACGTCACCGATGAAATCAACAAACCCACGTCTACTCACACGTGGTTTCTTACGCCCAAAACGATCACGCCTCAGTACATTACGAATACGTTTCACTAAGGTATTAATCTGAACTTCAGCTCTTTGATGCAACTGATGTATATCTGAAAACGTGTTTAAATAATCAGAACAATTACCGTTAAGTGGCGTATTGCGAAACTGACAATTCAACGCAGTCTTGATCTGATAAGGTGGTAACGATTTGACAACAGGTAAAGCAATATCAAAAGTATGAATCCACACGTCAGTACCGACTTCCAACACCCCTTTATAATGAAAGTACACGCCGTAAGCTCCTCTGCTGACAACGTAATCCGACGACGCTTGTATAACTGGACAGCAGAGCACCGATAAGAAGGTGAATAACAGGAAAATCCAGCCTATAAATAAGAACAAATTATATCTCGATACGAAAGTAAAGGACAATTATGAATATGCAACAATGACAAATATATATCGAAGCAAGCAACGATCACGCAATACAACTAAATACACTAAAAGTGACTAACAAAACACCTTATACTTAAATAACGCCCACAACCATTGCCAAGGTCATAATACCGAAAACGAAAGTATAGATGACTTGAAACTCTCAGTCGCTGCGTTGCGGCTAACCCACCACATGTGCACAACTCAGGATACTATCAACAATAAAAGCCAAATGATGGTGATGAAGTAAAATATAAAATCACGACATTATAGTCGATTTAATTAGCGCTGAATTTATCTAAAGTGATAAATATACCAATAAGATGACTGGCCAGTCGGAACGAAACATACTCGTAAAAAGAAAAGCACATTAATAATAATCTCTCTTGTGAACCACAGCATGTAAGCACCACATATCATACACAATGGCTGAATCAAACCACAAGAGGAGGTTATATAGTCTCCGGACGTAATAATAAGTCATTCCAAGGAGAACTATCATCCTAGCAAAATCATAGAGTAACCCTGGCTTATAGTATCCAACCACACTAATCATTGATCCCTTCATGAACGGACGTAAGTTGCTCAGCTTGAAATCTGACAGGGGTCGGACGTTTACGAATTTTCCCTGTCATAGTTCGTTTAATGTGAAACTGGCGTTTCAAAAAGTCACTCACATCACCTTCAGGTATCCATTCTGGTCTCACAGACTTATCTTTATATACCACACGATAATACCTTTGCTTGTTGATCAATTTCATACCACTTAACAAATCAGCTTCAAACCAAGGCTGAGGTAATGGATCATCGATAGGCATCGTGCCAGACGAATCCTGCAGCAAATCATTATCAGTAATCGGAACAGTTGGAGGAGAATCCGGCGGAATGGCATCCTGTTCCATAAAATCACGGCGATCAACGTAAGGTCGTAATCTATCAGCGTTCACTGGGTGTCGTACAGGCTTGTTCGTCTGTACATTACGTAATAGATAAGTGAAAGACCCGGTCTTGGAAGTTATATAAAAAGGTCCTGTAAACTTATTATACAATTTAGCCTTCTTTCCGACTGGCGTGACAGGGTTAAATAACCATACAAGATCACCAATAGCGTAAGTAGGTAAGGTAGTGGTACGGTCATAATTCCTTTTGTTACGCGCCTGTAACTGCAGCGTACCTTCGATTGCGTCTTGCCTAGCCATTTCGAGAGCCCTTGCAATGCGCTTAACGTACTCGCTGGTGACGTGCTCTTCATCCGCCACACCCAATTGTCGATCAACCGAAAAATTTAAGTCCCTCCCAAAGAGAAGGAAAGCCGGGCTATGGCCAAGATGAGCATTCGTAGTAGCACGAATTGAATACAAAATCGCAGGAATGTAATCTGTCCAATCCTCTTCATTAGTGCAATGAAGTCGTAACATCTTCCAAATAGATTTATTGATCACTTCGCAAGCGCCATTACAACGCGGGTTATAGCTAGCTGTATGTATGCGTTGAACACCGAATAGTGTAGAAAGTTCAGAAACAATGGTACTCAAGAAATTTGGGCCCCTATCCGAAAGTAACGTGTGTGGACCGCCATATCTACTAAATATCTCTCTATACAAAGCTTCCGCAATCGTTCTCGCAGTTTGATCTTTCAACATAATGGCCTCCGGCCAACGAGTAAGAGATTCAACGCAAAGAAGAATATACTTGTACCCATCTCTGCTTCTAGGAAGTTGAAGAATGTCCATATGCCAACGACCAAATATTTGCTTTATTGGCAAAGACGTAAGTGGTGGTTTATTCAGCGGAAGAGGAAACTTGCATTCCTGACACTTTAAACACGAAATTATATGTCTTGACACAGCGGTATGCATTCCCTTCCAAAAATATTTACGTCTGATCGATAAGTAACAGCGATGGAAACCCGGATGGCAACAGTCATCGTGATAACTCTCAAGTATACGCTGACGCAACTTCCTAGGAACGACGAGTTGATTAATGTAAGTTCGACTAGGTCCTCTAGATCGAGGTTGATAGTAATGAAACAACAAGCCATCACACAAAGCATACTCAGTACTCTCAATCACGATTTTCCTAGCATCCTGATCATTGCCTGGAAGTTCCCCGAACTCCAAATAACGAATCATAGGACCACAATCCGAACATGTAATCTGTTCATGAGCTGTTTGGCGCAAAATGTCCTCCTCCGTCAGGTCAGCAGGTGTAATTAAATCCTCCTCAACGATGATGTTCAACTGCACCGGTGTAACCCCAACAACTATCGGAGCCAAAATTTTATCCTCCATGTCATCCGATTCATCAGCTTGCACTGGATAATGACGACGAGATAAAGCATCCGCATTACTGTTAATTTTACCTTGTTTATACTCAATCGTAAAATCATACTGTTGCAACAACAACGACCAACGGAGTAACCTGCCAGAAGTACTGGTTTTCAAGGACTGCAGATATTTTAAACTTAGATGATCAGTATAGACAGTAAATCGAGTGTTAGCCAAATAACAATGGAACTGTTTAATGGCACAGACCATCGATAACATTTCCAATTCACTTACAGAATAAGCTCGTTCACTAGAGGTCAAACTACGTCCTCCATACGCAATAGGACGTTCTCTGCCACTCCCATCTTCTTGAGCCAAGACGAAACCAATAGCCTGAGAACTAGCGTCGCAATTTATGACAAATGGCCTTTGCATATCCGGATAAATCAACACAGGAGCAGTAGCTAAAGCTACTTTAAGCTGCGTGAAAGCCTGCTCACAATAATCATCCCAAACGAACTCTAGATCTTTTTTTAATAATCGATGAAGAGGACTGGCAATTATCGAAAAGTTAGTAATAAATTTTCGATAATAGGATGCGAGACCGAGGAAACTACGAATTGCCTTAGGACACGTAGGACGCGGATAAGATTGAATAACCTCGATCTTTGAGTTATCAACAGAAACGCCCTCTGGCCCCAAGACATGACCCAAATACAAGATCTTATCCAGACCAAAAGCACATTTCTCTGGGTTCAACTTCAAGTTAGCATCCTTAAGACGGTTAAACACCTCCTGAAGATGGACAAGGTGCAGATCAAATGATTTGCTGTATATCAGAATATCGTCTAAATATACAAGGACATTTTTGAAATGCAAATTTTGGAACACCCTAGCCATTAGGAGCTGGAAAAACGAAGGTAAGTTTTTCAACCCAAAGGGAGAGGTACGAAATTGAAATTGGCCTTCGTGAGTCACGAAAGAACTCTTTTCTTTAGTGTCTGGATGCAACGGAAGTTGATGATATCCGCTTCGTAGGTCCAGTAGACTGAAATATTTTGGCCTGCCCTCTGCCATAGCATCGAATACATCATTGAGTTGAGGAAGAGGAAAACTGATTGACTTAGTTACTGCATTCAACTTTCGATAGTCGACACAAAACCTTATTTGTCCGGACTTTTTCCTAACAAGGACGACGGGACTACTCCAACAACTCGAACTAGGTTCAATTATTCCAGCGTCCAACATCTGCTTTGTCTGCTTTGCGATTTCAGCTTTCGCTGCAATAGAATGCCTATAGGCTCTCTGATGCACTGGAGCAGCATCGCCTGTGATAATCGAATGCTGGACATAATCAGTTTTACCCAAGTCTGCCAGAGATTGTGAAAATGCGCTCGCATTCCTCTGTAAAAAATCTTTCAACTTTGCATTCTCATCATCCGACAAATGATCAGAATGATAATTAATCTTCAAATCCCGCAACGATGTAGATTGTACAGGGCATTCAGGACAACAAAAATCATTACATTTAGCATCAGGGCGAGATGCATCCGAAGATTGTTTCGTGCCAAACAAATTACTTTTAGCATCCCGATGAAGGTGTTCCCATGATGGTTTGGTGCCAGCCGCCTTATCTGAATTTAGATCCAAGGTTCCCAAATCCGATAATTTGGAAACATCTGTTTCACGTTGCACCATCATGTCGTCTAATTGCTCTGCACTGTTTTGAGCGGAATGTCTGGTGATTGTATGATCAGTAAATGCTGCCAAAACATTAGAGGTTACAGGTTCAATGGATGCTAATGGCTTGTGGCGTGACAACCATAATACATGATTCGTAGGATTGAGAATTTTACAAACAGCTGTCCTGCCTGAAGAATCAATTATGCTTCGTGCGCAAATAAATTTACGTTTCGTGACATGCTCCAATGGTTCAATAATTGAAACGTGCGATGAACAGTTAGTAGGGAGCAAAATTGGAACAAGGGTTTCAGAGAGAGGAGGAAGAACAGTAGCATGCAATGTAAAAACTGTTGGCAATCGAACATTTACAGTTGACAACCGTGTAGACGTTAAATTATCAAAAAAACGTACTACATTCTCCTCAAAATCCACTTTCGCACGACCAGCTTGTAAGAAATCCAACCCCAGAATTAAATTAAAACCCACCTCAGGCAATATCAAAACTTCACAAGGCAAACCCAAACCTGATATGTTAATAGTCATGACCGCTTTTCCCAAAACCTTCACCGAACGATTATCAGCCAAAAACACATTTTTACTATCCCCTTCCTTCAACGGAAGCATAGGAAGTTTCAACTTCTTTAAAAAGTCAACACTCATACAACTCACAGAAGCACCAGAATCCAAAAGACACCTAACTGTCAAATTCTTAATTTGCACACAAATGGTATTTTTATGCAATGGCACCTTATCAGTTTGAGCACAGACGCCTTCCGTCGACGGGCCACGACGGTAGGCGCGTTCCTATCTTTGATTAGAGTAGCGTCCCCTAGCGGAACGACAGACTGACCGCAAGTGACCACGCTTCCCACAACTGAAACAAGTGACCCCCTTTCCCCGGCAAAAACCAGTAACAGAATGAAAACCCCCGCAATTACCACAAGTGGACTTGGAAGGTGTTCGCCAGTAGGAAGATTGTTGTGGTCGATCCTGGTTGTTAGATGATCGATACTGTGTGTCAGCTGGTTGATACTGCCGTGGCGGAAGCGGTTGCTGGACAGTGTAGCCCCGGTTGTTCTGGTTGTCTCGGTTGTCCGAGCGTTGTGACGCATAGAACTGCGTCTGCCGATGGTCTTGAGGCGACGAAGATGAAGCATAGACGTCGTGACGCGTATCAGACGATGATGGAGGAGTCGATTGGTCCATAAAAGTGACATGGCGAGACGAAGGGGATGGCGATGACGATCTTCGGTGAGCACTGATAGCAGCTACATTCGTGAGTTGTAGCTGTTTCAACTCCTCCTTTATGGCAGTCAATTCCAGGACAGTCTGGCGAAGATTGTCGGCAGTGTCACCCCGATCATCCTGGGATAGTTCCGCCAGCCGGCCCCATTTCTGAATTTCCTCAATAGTAGTCGGATCATGTTGAAGCACCAGTTGACGTATGTGTGCCCGAAGACCGTTCAAAGCGACGAGGAACGTCTGCTCCACCCCAATTTCGAGCTTTCCGGCAGCCTGCTGAACTGTAGTCAGAAAATCATCCACAGATTGTTGTGGCGCCTGTTTCAATGTCCACAGCTCAGCTGACCGTTTCCATGCTGTCGTTGAATTTGGGCCGTACCTTTTAATGAGGGCTTCACGTAAAACCTCATAGTCCTCACGTGTCCGTCGGGTTTGCGTATTAAACCACGTTGCACTGCCTTCCTTCAGAAGAAGAGGTAACGCCGAAAGTTTTTGTGCTTGCGTCATTGTCCGAAAAGTGGCCCACAAGTCAAAGTTCTTCAAGAATTCAATAATATCGTCCTCAGAACGACCCGTGAAAGCAGAAGGTACCAGCGTATTCGCCATCTCCTCAGAATCAGACTCAAATTCAGAACTGTCAGAACTCTCAGATCCGTCGTGATCAACGAAGACAGATTGGTCCGGCAGCGATGATACTGGCACTGACGACGGAATCACTGGAATCAATGGCGATGAGGCAGGAGTAGTTAAAACGTATGAAGAAGGCGGAACCAGTTCAGGAGAAGACGATAGAAATGTTGAAGATGTCTGTTGTGGTTTTCCCGATCTAAGGAAGTAGCGACCAGTGGTTGCGTTTTCCGGTTCACTCATGTGTGTTCTTGCTGCTGTCCGGAAGCATACAGATGCGGAGAGGTGTGTCTGCACTGATACCCCGGTTCTCCACCAGTTGTAGCGTCTCTATTGTCGGATGTTCTAGACTTAACGCTAACTAATACAACTCAACACTGTGTATAGAACGTCTACCTTTATTAATCATAATGCACTAAGATACAGCTTACGCAATGCTAGGTGAGCAGCAGCCTCACTCATATATTCAACCGGTCGCTCCCTCAGCTCCGCAAAACACTGGTTTTATACCCCGGCAAGATAATCCCTTGCCTGCACACACCACTAAGGCCACCAACTCTGCCTGCCAGCCGCTGTCACTGCACACACACCTAGGCTGATACTACACACCTACATACTACACTACATATGTATGTAATGCATACTTAAAACTAATTAATTACCAATTATAAGCCGTGGCGGCATCTTGAAGTGTGTATTTATAAAGTATTGTATTGTATTTTCGTTTATTCAAAACTGGCTGTCATAACGCAGCCAACGACAAAAGTGCGTAACTTACGGTTATTATAAAGTAACGGAGTTGTAAATATTTAGGAATCAAAGCTCTATGTTTTTCATAGTAAACACTAAAATGAAAAATTAGGCCAAATCTGTCAAATTTAAGCTCTGCTCAATATAAAGTATGCTTCATTAAAATATTTGTGCAAGAAATTTTTTAAATTTTGCATGACTTTTTTCTCTAATTCTATTTCTGAATCTTGCCTCCGGTTATGAAATATACCCATAATATAGACACAGTTAAGCGGGAGAAGTTCACGCCAATGGTCAGCCAATTGGCGTCAGCCGCGCGAATCCAATGGCCAATAGCGCAGCAGTAAACGGGCGTCAACCTAGGATTATCGATCGCGTTGGATCCATCGCATATAGCAGAGGGGAAACAGTGGCACCTCTGGCGAACCGTAGAAACCAAGTTCGCCACACTATTTCATACTTATCACGAGGTAAAAGAATCTTGCTTAAATAGAAGTGGTCAACCAAATCCAAAGTCTAACTTTTTGTGACACGAGAACGTCAACAACTTGGTCCCGTTGCAAATCGATTACACTGTATTGCTGAGTCACTGAGCTTCCGAGTTTCACTCGCCTGTCTTTTCTGCGATCCGGATTTGTTCACATGAGTTACTCAAAAAATTTCAACGTTGCTAACGCCAGGGGCGGAGACTTAGGAGGGGGCAGGGGGGACGGTCCCCCCAGAAACTTGAGGTGGGGGACGGAGCTGCTTATATCCCCCCAATATTTCTGAAATATTTCATGAATATAATAATAATAGCTACGAGTGACAGATGGTTCTTATCACAGTTATCCCTCCCCAAACCCCTCCCCAAAATTAAACACGACTCAAACTACATGTTAGCTACGAGTGACAGCTGGTTCTTATCAGCACTAAAATAATAAAGCAATTTTGTTCAGATGACATCATGACAGCTAGAAATGTTACCATTAGTGTGAAAATTCAAATTTTTTTAGATGGCAGCATTTTAAAGCAATTTTGTTCACATGACAGCTCAAAATGCTGCCATTAAAATGCACATCATGCACATCACATCCCTCCCCAAACCCCTCCCCCAAACTCAAACACGACTCAAACTACATGTTAACTACGAGTGACAGCTGGTTCTTATCAGCACTCAAATAATAAAGCAATTTTGTTCAGAAGACAGCTTAAAATGCTCCCATTACAGTGTGGAAATTCAAAATTTTTAGATGGGGAGGGGTCACATCCCCTCCCCAAATCCCTCCCCAAACTCAAACATGACTCAAACTACATGTAAGCTACGAGTGATAGCTGGTTCCTATCAGCATTCAAATTATAGAGCAATTTTGTTCAGATGACAGCTTAAAAATGCTACCATTACAGTGTGGAAATTCAAAAATTTTAGATGGGAAGGGGCACATCCCCCCTCACCAAACCTCTGCCCCTGCTCTGCGCTGCGCGCCTCGCAGATCGTCCTTCGGCCACTCCTTCACCGGTCCCCCCAAACCCAAGACCAAGTCTCTGCCTATGGCTAACGCATCCGAATATAATTGAATTTTCAAACTCAATATTATTAATACATGCATGTAACAGTCACCGAGAGGCACAGCCACTGCTAAGTTTAACGCTTTAACTTTTAAGCAATGTAAACACGTCAAAAGCCCTGGCTTTACGAGGTGGTGAGGGCCACTACGGTGGCTCGCTTGCTTTATGCTGCTCCGGCATGGTGGGTCTTTGCCAGACAGAGAAAGAAGGGAATGCTCCAGTCTGTAATGAACAGCGATAGGCTACCTCCCAAGTGATAGCCCAATCTTTGAACAACTATGCCTTAAAGTCGACGCCTGCCTCCTTTCGACGGTCCTGGGAAACCCGCGGGCCATGTTCTCCATAGGTTTCTCTTTCCAAAAGAGCTGTTGGCCTATTCCCTTCGACCCCTATCCGTGTTTTATCATTAGCTGACCATAACATGATAAACTTTTATGGCTAGAATGCTTTATTCATATTGACTGTTCAATGCTTATTATATATTATGCATGTACACCATAATTCGGATTTCAGCTGGTTCAAAAGAGAATATGCTTGCTTACTTACTTACTTAAAAATTCGGTGGATACCGTGGCCGCCTCATACATCCCTGAGACGGCGACCGAGGCTGGAAGGGCGGCGGAGTTGGCTGCCACAAGGAAACACGCCAAATACGCAGATCTACAGAGGAGGTACACCTTCGTCCCTGTAGCCTTGGAGACCCTTGGCCCTCTCAACAGAGAGGGTCTCGCCTTCATCTCCGAGATGGGTCGCCGCCTGACGAAAATATCCGGAGACACCCGAGAGACAGGATTAATCCTCCAGCGCCTGTCGGTTACGGTCCAGCGTTTCAACGCGGTTGCCTTCCAGGGCACCATGTCGAGGCTGCCCGGCGCTGAGGAGCGGCCACCTCAACAACACTAAGCCTTACCGTGTTTTAACAATGACAATGATAATAATAATAATAATAATAATAATAATAATAATAATAATAATAATAATAATAATAATAATAATAATAATAATAAAAAAGTGCCTCGGAACGCGATTGCGTTATAGCGTTGTATTGGCTTCGGCTGCAGGTACTCGGTGTCTCCAATCCTCCATGCTCAGCAGGTTACAAGTACTTGACGATGTACAGGTCGGGACTCTGCAGGACCGCTGGTGTGCTGATACTGCAGTCCCCTGCCCAGATAACACCATTGCCCACAAACAGTCACACTGGGACAAACCCCTAATAGACAGGGATGCCAACATACTCAGCAGCTCAGTCACTGACGAATACCACCGAGCAAGACTTAAGGCTGTCGCAGCCCCACATGCGAGCGATTGGCTTTTTGCTCTGCCAATTACGTCCTGTGGTCTGAGACTGGACGATGAAGCCGTGAGAGTTGCAGTAGGCCTCAGACTAGGAGTCAACATCTGCGAGCCTCACGAGTGCCGTTGCGGGGTCCTGGTCAAGGCCAATGGCTCTCATGGGCTATCTTGCTCCCTAGGACCAGGTAGAACCGCCAGACATGCGAGCCTCAATGAGTTGATCTGTCGGGGTCTTGTGCGCGCGGGTTACCCAGCAGTGAAGGAGCCACCGGGCCTTAGCAGAGCGGACGGAAAGAGACCTGACGGCCTAACTCTTATTCCATGGCGGATGGGCCGTGCTTTGATATGGGATGCCACAGTAACGGACACTCTAGCCGCATCCTACCTACCAGTCACATCGGCCACAGCAGCCGGTGCAGCCGAATTGGCAGCAGACCGGAAATGCGCCAAATACAACACACTCGCTCAAACCTACCACTTTGTTCCGTTGGCATTCGAGACTCTTGGCCCAATTAACAGCAGTGGCCTACTTTTCATCAGAGAGTTGGGGCGCTGTCTTTCTCGTATAACCGGGGATCCGAGAGAAACCTGCTATCTTTTCCAGCGCATTGCCATCATAATCCAACGTTTTAACGCCATCGCCTTCCTAGGCACCTTTTTGCCGCCTGATCTTGACGAGGTCTAGCCTTCCCAGAATGCATTTTTGTATCTCCGGATAATTTTTATAATTCCTGAGGGATCTGAGGTACCTCGGGTAAAAAAAATAAAATAATAATAATAATAATAATAATATTATTATTATTATTATTATTATTATTATAATTTTTATTTTTTTTTTTTTATGCCCCGAGGTATACAGGATCCCTCAGGGACTTAGAGATTACTATATGATGTAATTTGTCTGGAGATGACCCTACTCGTCGGTGTCCTGGTTGGCGAAAGTGCCTCGGAACGCGATTGCGTTATAGCGTTGTATTGTTAAGGAGACACGCTGGTAAAGAAATGACGTTTCACGTGGGTCCCCAGTGACCGCACTGAGTTTTTTCAATGGCAGGAGAGGCCATGTGAGCCTCTGGACGACACCGGCGCACCGCATGCGCACGTGTGCGGCTCGCAAATGGCCAGGCCCAAGCGTAAACCGGTCGCAACTCTCACGGCCTCGTCGCTATTATTATTATTATATTATTATTATTATTATTATTATTATTATTATTATTGTTATTGTTATTGTTATTGTTATTATTATTATTATTATTATTATTATTATTATTATTATTATTATTATTATTATTATTATTATTATTATTATTATTATATGGCGCACTGGTTACCGCTAGAGGCACGCACGGCCTCTGCTGCTCTTCAGGTGTCCAGACACGCCGCCATCAACGATTTGATCCATCGCAGTCTGATCAAAGCCGACTTCCCTGCGATTAAGGAGCCACGGGACGCATATTAACATTCTATATACGAACTCAGATTCTGAATATTCATGAGTAATTACGGCCTACTGTTGATTGGATAAGGTAGGTTAATGAATATTCATAAGTAATGACGTTTCATCCTATGAATAGTAGAGTAAATAAAAAGCAGATAATATTTTGTTTTGCGGCGCGTTACTATTTTATTGTATGCATTCGCGTGATTTATGTCCGATATGCGGTTGATTTTTCACCATTTTGTTTGCCTGGCTGGCCTTATACTTTCCGAATATTATTTCGTAGCTTCGATCGTATCTTGTTTTAAACAAAAGTTGGTAAAGTCGTAGTTTACGTTGCTAAATATTAATTATTATTCTAATGTCTTCAATGCCGTACTTGACGTTGGTAAATAAGCAGTCTACTTATGTGCATGTTAACTATCATCAATCCAGCTTCCATTTCATCAAGAAATTTTTTCATCAATCCACCAATCACAATTCTTCAGCGCTTTATTATTCCATAAAAACACGATATACTTTTACTCTAAGCGCGTATCAGTAAAACCTGGAATACAATACAGCTACAGAATATGCCCATTTATTATCTTAGTTTGACTTACCTTATTAAATCCAGCATGATGGCAGACATAGTCTTTACGGAATTTGACTCTCTGTAACCGAGGATAAGTTTTCCTGACGATCCAGTGTGTCGCTGACATTTCTTCATAAGAACGCAGCCACGTGTCAACATCTTCAACGCAGTTCAGCTTAGCTCTGATCTCAATTCTTTCTTCATTATTTGCATCTATACATTCATTTTCGAAAGGCAAATCGAGAAAATATCCGCTGTCCACCATTTTGGTTTTGGTCGTGGATCGAGGACCAGTATAGCATCCAATCAACAGTAGGCCGTAATTACTCATGAATATTCAGAATCTGAGTTCGTATATAGAATGTTAATATGCAGACCGGACGGCACCACCCTTATACCGTGAAGTGCAGGCCGAAGCCTCGCATGGGAGTATGAGACACACTAGCGCCTTCCTATATGCAGGCAACGGTCGTGACAGCAGGAGCAGCAGTAGATACATCGGGCAATAGAAAAAATAAAAATCCAGACCCTGTTAGACACGCATGACTTCCTCCCGCTGGACCTGGAAACTTTAGGCCCCTTTAACTCAATAGGCCTTGCATTTGTAGCAGATATGGGCCGTCATCTGACACAGGCGACGGACGAAGTGAGAGAGACGACCTTCCTCTTTCAAAGACTTTCGGTGACAATTCAGCGCTATAACACTATGACCTTAATAATAATAATAATAATAATAATAATAATAATAATAATAATAATAATAATAATAATAATAATAATAATAATAATAATAATAATAATAATAATAATAATAATAATAATTATTATTATTATTATTATTATTATTATTATTATTATTATTATAATAATAATTCTGGTTCGTGGTCATCGAGATCGAACGCACCTCCTCCCGTCGAGCAGAAGGCTCATATACAAAGAGAATGGGACAGCAAACTGATCTTACATGCACTTCAAGGCCTATCGGGAGAGCAAACTGATCTCACATGCACTTCAAGGCCTATCAGACAGAGCTAGTGATTCTGCCGTTAAAGCCAGGTTGTTAGCCGTGCAATCGCCACACTCTGGAGACTGGCTTCATGCACTTCCCATAACAACAGCAGGATTGCGGATGTCAGGAGAGGTGCTAAGAATCGCATCCGGTATCCGGCTGGGCACTGCATTGTGTGAAAAACACACTTGCAAATGTGGTGCCATAGTAGAATCCATAAAGTACGTCATGCTATTTTTGACCATTTTTTACCCCTCCCCCCTGTCACAAACTGTCACAAAACTCGGACCCCCCCCCTAAAGTACGTCACACTTTCGAACAGTGATTAAATAATAAAAAGGAAAAAAAGATTTTAGGTAGTACTATTAAAAGAACCGCTAGTGGATATTAAAGTAAAAAAGCGTGGTGTAATTTCGATTTAATATACGATGACATATGAATTTAAGTGGGTATTGTTCTTTATTAAACGCTGGCAAACGCACGGCGCTGTACATACATAAGTTATACAGTTATACAATTACAATTACAATTACAATTATCAAATAGTAGCGAAAAAGTTAGTAAATAGTAAACTAAAAAACAATATGGCCTAGCTGTACAACATCCTAGCCAGGAAACCGCGCCTGGTGAGGGAATCAAATCTAGAAAGAACACGGTTATGTGAGCGTGGGCGCAGATCGTGACCAGTATATATAGGACAGGGGGTAGTAGGTAATGAAGGATATGTCCAGGATTATTTAAGATATTTCTAAAAAGGTATTATTATTATTAAGTGGGTATTTATTAGATAATACAATGGCTTGGTATCATAATATATTTTAAAGAATGACGTAATATAATTGTTTATAAGTTCATGATAATAATGATTAAATTATTATAAATATTACCTCTGAATCCTCAAAATTTTGTATTATAATAATTACTATATATGTAAAAATTAAATTCAGAATTTATCGCTCAGTGACATAATTATGCAGCGGACAACATAGAAATAATAATACTTCCGAAAGCAAGGCTAATACATAAACAAGGCTTCGCAACAGCATTATTACTAGCGCTCCTAGCGAGAGGAATCGTGAAAAACACATTCAGGAGATATGCATTTCATGCTATTTTGACATAAAACTAATTAAAATGTTTCAGAAAATTTTTGAAAATTATTTTTAAAGCTATGAAATTCTACTAAAAAATAAAAAATAAATTATAAAAAAAAATATAAAAAATAAATGTGTAACGTCACACATGGCCTGACCCCCTCCCCTGTCACAAACTGTCAAACTTTCTAAAACCCCCTGGAGCGTGACGTACTTTATGGACGGCCCCATAATAGAATCCAACGGCCATCATGGATTCTCTTGCATCAAAGGAGCGGGTAGACAACAATAATGTTTTGTATATTGTATTGTATTTGAACACTTGTTATAGCGCCCCTACCAGATTGCCTATTCAGAGGCGCTCCCGACTACTGCGCGGACGCTGAATCGGAGTTTCACGCCAAAGCGCATGAGCAATTATTGCGAGCGAAGGACTTGCCCAGGGTCCCTACGCGGCGGCTTGAGGTGGATTCGAACCCGCAACCCTCCGGCTGCAAGGCACCGAACATACCCCTATACCACCGCGCCTCAGTTGTATTGTGTTGTGTTGTATTGTATTGTATTGTACTCCACGTTTATATTGCGACCGAGCCACCCGCAGTAAAGATCCGAGAAATTAATCTCTGATTAACCGACCGACCGGGAATCGAACCCGGGCCGCCGGCGTGGCGAGCGGGCTACCAACCCACTCGGCCACTCAGGATCTCAAACTGGGAATGTGCTATGTTTGGATGCAGGCATGGAATGATCAACGACGTGATTTGGCGGGCCTTCACCAGAGCCAAAATACCGGCCATCAAAGAGCCCAATGGCCTCTCTAGATCTGACGGAGTCACCATTATACCTTGGCACAGAGGTCGTTGCTTGGCGTGGGATGTTATGGTGCCAGACACTTTCGCTGCATCTTACGATCATTTAACATCGCTAAACGCAGGTGCGGCAGCGGAAAAAGCAGCTCGCAATAAGGAATCCAAATATGCTGCTATCTCACAGTCCCATCATTTCGTCCCTGTTGCAGTCGAAACTTCAGGAAGTTGGCATACAGATTCACTGACGTTTGTTCAAGAACTAGGAGCAGGATCTTTGCAGCGACCGGCGACCAGCGTGAGACCAGTCATCTGCTGCAACGCCTATCGGTCGCCCTACAGATTGGAAACTCTCTGTCTGTTTTAGCCACCTCGGACTGCAACAGCAGTAGCCCAGGACTGAATGACGGCTTATAAAATTATTGAAACAGCCATTTTTAATCAGTCTGTAATAAGTTTGTTGGTTTTATGAAGAAATAAATTTGTCTCATAATAATAATAATAATAATAATAATAATAATAATAGTAATAATAATAATAATAATAATAACCCTTAATTGACATGGATGAGGGGTAGCCGTTCCAGAATACAACACTTTTATAATTTCTAAGACCCTGGGGAATGAAGTACCTCAGGGCAAAAAAATAATAATAATAATAATAATAATAATATTAAAAAATAAATAAAATAATAATAATAATAATAATAATAATAATAATAATAATAATAATAATAATAATAATAATAATAATAATAATAATAATAATTAACGATACAACGCAACAACGCAATCGCGTTCCGAGGCACTTTCGCCAACCAGGACAACGACGAGTAGGATCATCTCCAGACAAATTACATCAGCTAGTAATATCTAAGTCCCTGAGGGATCCTGTATACCTCGGGGCAAAAAATAATCATAATAATAATAATAATAATAATAATAATAATAATAATAATAATAATAATAATAATAATAATAATAATAATAATAATAATAATAATAATAATAATAATAATTTCTTTATTCAAGTTCAGGAACTCAGTTCTGATGTTACTATGGTGTAATGTCAAGATAATAATAACGAGCGTATCTTGACATTGCATTGAATGACCGGCGCGGCAGCAGAACCAGATGTGGAATGGTCATTTTCCAGTGTGAATTGATTGTGCAATAGACTACAACAGCGATTGACACGGTTACGCCTGATCAGCTTATCTTCATTGCCCAAGAAGCAAGAAGGTCCTGAATTACTGACCAGGGCTCAATTAGCAGAACTAGTTTACGAATAGTACACAAACCAAGCACGAAGGATTCAACTACCGAATCGGGAAGCCATGTAGTAATGATGTTGCTTTGGTAAATGTACACGGAACATAATACTTAGACACAAATTAAAATTTTGAAATCTCAAAGATAACACTGCAAAGAAGCCATTTAGTTGCACAAATATAATATTCGTACAAATATTATTAACAGTAGATTATACACATTATTAGGGGCCTATATGGTAGAATCATATATTATAATAGTAAATAATATCATTATATCATAAAATTTTTATTATAGTAAATAATAGCATTATAAAAATTATATCAAACAGCGCATCCATTGATGGGTTCCTCTATCGTCTGGCACTGTGTTGTGGGCAGAGCACGTGCCTATCTTCTGGAGCTCTCTACTTTGACTATCAATCAATCAATCAAATCTCTTTTATTGAAGCCAAATGGAAAAAAAACACATAACAACATTTCAACATAAAGTATCAGGATTGGCCGCAAGAGGAGTCCCAAAAGAGATCAAGATCCCGCTAACTAGGGACACCTAGAACAACATTTCAGAAATATGAATTTAAAGCTAAATCCTTGATAAACAGTGCAATATCAAGTTTAGTACAGCAATGCAAACAGTATAGTACATATTACACAGTAAATGATTAACTCGATTCAAAACACTATGAAAATATAAAGAAAAAAACCGAAAACCTTAACTAACAGTGAAAAAGAATATCCGGCAGGGTAGGTTATAGCTAATTTCCATTAATCAGGTAGGCTTGCAGCATTTTTAAAGTGCCGTATCAATCAAGTGGCTGCTCTGGTCGCTGATCTCTGCGCTCGGCCTCTTGAGGTGACTTTATGGTTCCACATGCAGCGTCGGGCTTTCTAAATCGTGGGTCCTTCTTTTTGGAAAAGTTTCCCTCTGATCTGCGTTCTCTTCAGCGAGACTTCTCTGGCTCTTTTTGTAAGCTACTTAGCCTTCGCAGGACGAAGACATTTTACGATACACGGAGGACGAAGAGGGGTAATTTTTTACCCCAAAGATATTTTTAATATCTCAGCTCATAGGTAAGGTACAATAAAAAGTGAAGTATCGATTTTAATAGTTCCAAGGTCAAGGAATCGATTTATCGTAGAAGCAATAGTGTGGGAATACTAGTATCCCAAGATGGCGGCCAATATGGCCGCCAAAACACAAAAATATGTGTATGTCAGCTCATAGGTAAGATACAATAACAAATTATGTGTCGAATGTAATATTTTTAAGGTCAAGAATCGATTTATCAGGGTAGCAATAGGGTGGGAATACTAGTATCCAAGATGGCCGTCAATATGGCCGACAAAACACAGAAATATGTATATCTCAGCTCGTAGGTAAGATACAAAAACCAATTGTGTGTCGAATGTAATATTTTCGATGTCAAGGAATCGAATTTTGTTGCTTCAATAGTGTGAAAATACTACTATCCAAGATGGCGGCCATAATATGGCCGCCAAAACACAAAGATATATCTCAGCTCATAGGTAAGCTAGAATAACAAATGAAGACTCGAATTTAATATTTTCGATGCCAAGGAATCGATCTCTCGTAGGGGCAATAGTGCGTGAATCATTATTTCCAACAAGGCGGCCAATATGGCCGCCTAAAGACAACTATGTATATCTCAGCTCATATATATGTAAGCTAGAATAACAATTGGAGTGTCGCATTTACCATTTTCAAGGTCCAGGATTCGAAATGTGGTAGCAAAAATAGTGTGCGAGTGTTACTTTCCAAGATGGCGGCCAATATGGCTGCCAAAAGAAAAATATGCTGTATATCTCAGCTCATAGGTAATCTAGAATAACAAATGAAAAGTTGAATTTAATATTTTCGAGGTCCGGGATTCGATTTATGATAGCGGCAATGGATTGCGCGTGTTACTTTCCAAGATGGCGGCCATTATATCCGTCAAGAGAAGAATATGTATATCTCACCTCATAGGTAAGCCACAATAACAAATAAAGTGTCGAATACAATATTTTCGATGTCAAGGAATCGATATCTCGCCGTGGCAAAGGTGTTGGTATACTGCTGTCCGAGATGGCGGCCAAAATATCCGCCAAATAAGAAATATGAGCTGAGATATATATATTTTTGGGGTTTTGCGGCCATATTGGCCGCCATTTTGGATATTAACAATCCCACACATTTGCCACTACGAGAAATCGATTCCTTAACCTTGAAAATGGTACATTCGACATATAATTTTTTTTTCTATCTTACCTAGGAGCTAACATATACATGTTTTTGTGTTTTGGCGGCCATATTGGCCGCCATCTTGGAAAGTAATGCTCGCACATTATTTCCGATACCGTGAATCGAATCCTGGAACTGGAAAATTTTATATTCGACACTTTATTTGTTATTCTACCTTACTTATGAGCTGAGGTATGCGAATGTTTGCGTTTTGGCAGCCATGTTGGCAGCCAATTTTAAAAGTAAACTCTCAAAAATTATTACAACTATTGCAAATCAATTACAAGGTAGATTCAGTACTTTATTTCTGATTAAAGGTTACTTATGAACCTATCACTTTAAAAAATACATATTCCCTATGAACGAATAAATAACGACGTCGAGGACGAAGGGGGGTAAATATTTACCCCATGACATTTTGGACTCAAATTACTTCTTCCCAAAACATGCCATTTTCCTTGTTTTGGTCTCAGAATATGTCACTGGTCGTAACTTGTAAACACATGGAACGTCAAATTATTACTGCTTACAGTTGCTCTGCAATCAGCATTCAAACACCCCTGGGGTAATTATTTACTCCTCTCCGTCCTGCGAAGGTTAAGATTTTTTTTTTGACCGGACCTGGGTCGGGAGCGCCTCTGAGTAGTAACCTTGAAAGGGCGCTATAAATATTTCATAGATATATAACAGTTCATATAATATTATGATGCCAACAACAAGTCAAAACTATCATTATGTTGTTATAATTCTCTGAGGGAATAAATCCTGTGGTGCCAAAACTGATCACTGAATACCATGCTGTAGCTTCCCATATAAACTTCGCTTCTACTGTTTGAAAGCGTCTGTCAGCCGTTCGGGTGTTCGACGACCACTCCGATGACTAAGCCTCTTGGTCCATTGCAGGTCTTGTAGGCGCAGTGCATGACCTCCTGTACGGTCCCGTCTGCCACGCTATCCTCCCAGGCCTGTCTGAAGTTATTCCTGCCAGGCGGGTAATTAATCGTCGAATGCTATGTAGTTGTGCTCTAAGTTGGCCATGCTCGAGAAATTGATCATATCCGCTTTGGTGACGGCATACTCATGGCCTCCGACGATGTACATAAAGTCGCAACGGAAGTCCGGATTCTGCCGGGCACAATCCGGAACGGTCTTCGTGGAGTCGCCGAGGTGGATTGAAAACCGACCAGCGAAGACGCTGGACAGATATTTAGCTACGTCCTCCCTTATACAGCTCTCCACCTAGTTCGAAAGAGTGAACGACAGTCTGATCGCTGGCCGTGAGGTGACAGAAGCTACTGGAGCCTGCGTGGAATCCTGTCTCGCAAACGTTCTTCACGAATTTCTGACCAACGGCGTAGTGCAAAGCTTTGTACTCCTCAATCGGTAGTCGCCCGTTCCTCGTCGTTTTGTCCCAGAAGTCGTTTTGAAGCTTGTGGAAGATCGATGTCATGTTGTATCTGTCGGCGGGAGTTCCCATGAAAAGTTCCTCGCAACTGAATCCGGGCGTCTTTGGAATGAAGTCGAGCATCGTCCGAAGCTGCGCAACTTCAGAGAATCGCAATCGGTTGGAGAAGAATGGTTTAAATCGATTCGTCAGGAAATCCGAGAGGTCACATAACCAGTGAAAAAAAATACAAAATAAAATACTTTTCAAAAGTATTTTGAAAATACTTTTACAAAATACTTTTCAAAAATTATTTTGAAAATACAAAATAAAATAGCATTTTGAAAATACTTTTCAAAATAGTTTTTCAAAATACTTTTGAGAAATCAGCATATTGAACTTTTATGACAACTCGCTATTATGTGCATTTACATTGCATTAGTGATTTAATAGTTTCTTATGACTTGAAGCATTGATGAAATTGTAATTTGTGACTTCTATTGTACCGGCGGAGACAAGATGGAAGGAGGAGGGAGACTTTAATAGTGATGGAATAAGAATCATACACACAGGAGGAGAAAACAACCAAAACGGTGTAGCTGTTCTGGTAGAAGAGAAGATTGCCAGGTCCATAATAAAGATTGAAAGATATGGAAGCAGGATGATTGAGGTCAAAATAAAGGCAGAACCAGTAGATATAGTAATAATACAGATATACATGCCAACAACAACGCACAAAGATGAAGAAGTAGACGATATGTATGAGAGATTGGAGGAAATACTGGATAGAACCAAGGGAACAGATTATGTTGTCATAATGGGAGACTGGAACGCAGTGGTGGGAGAAGGAGCGGAGGGAAAATGCATTGGAAAGTATGGTCTGGGGAAGAGAAATAGCAGAGGCGAAAAACTAGCGGAGTTCTGTGAGAGAAGAGAACTAATACTGACAAACACCTGGTTTCAGCACGAGAAGAGACGTAGGTACACGTGGAAATCCCCGGGAGATATGGCAAGATATCAGCTGGACTACATAATGGTAAGACACAGATACAGAAACAGTGTCAAGAATGCAAGAGCAATGCCGGGAGCAGACGCAGACACAGATCACAACTTGATCATCATGAAGGCCCAGATAAAACTGAAATTCATCAAGAGGAAAAAGAAGATAAGACAGAGATGGAATAAAAAGAACCTGAAAGAAAAGAGCAACGAACTGGGAAAGAAAATAGAAGAAAATCTAAGAGAATACGAAGGAAAATCCATAGAAGAGAGATGGAAAAGACTGAAAGACAATATCATACAGAGCGCCAATGACATCGTCGGAGCAGAAGAGAGAGAGTACCTGCTAGGAAACCGTGGGTAACAAGAGAAATGATAGAAGAGATGGAGGAAGAAGGAAATGGAGGGTATAGGAAAGGAGGACCGAAAAAGCAAGCGCAAACTGAATATAGAAGATTAAACAACAAACTGATTAGACCTAGCGCCCTAAAGGGAAAAATGGTGGGACGAGAAATGTCAAGAGTTAGAAGACTTACAGACAACAGGGAAGATATGACAAAGTGTACGAAAAGGTGAAACAGACAGACAAGGAAACCGACAGACAGACAGAAGGAGGAGGAGGAATAGAGGTTAGATAGAAACAAGGTAACAGACTCCTAAATGACAACCGATTGAAGTTAAGAACCGATGGAAGGAGTACAAACATGGAGGAACTCTACAGAAGTGAAGAGGCAGCCTTGCATGACAATCAGGGACTGGAGAAGGAAGAGGAGACTCGAGGGAGAGAGGACAGATATTGGCCCAGAGGTGCTGGGAGAGGAGGTAAGAGCGGCCATAAAGGAACTGAAAAACAACAAAGCAGAGGGAATAGACAACATACCAGCAGAGATGCTCAAAAGTCTGGAGGATGGTGCCATGAAAGAACTAATAAGGATATGCCAAGATATATACACAACATGAGAATGGCCACGAGGACTTCCTGCAATCCATAATAATACCAATTAAAAAGAAACCAAATGCAACAGCATGCGAGGATTACAGGACCATTAGCCTCCTCACCCATGCGTCAAAAGTCATGATAAGAATACTAGCAAAGAGAGTGGAAGCAAAGACAGAGGCAATTGAGGGGCTGGGAGAGGATCAATTTGGTTTTAGAAAAGGCATGGGAACTAGGGATGCGATCGGAACACTAAGAGTACTAACAGAGAGGAGCTGCCAGAATGGTCAGGATGTATATATATGCTTTGTGGATTATGAAAAAGCATTTGATAGAGTTGACTGGAGAAGGCTACTACATGCATTGAGGCGGATGGGAATAGATTGGAGAGACAGAAGATTAATAGGAAACTTATACATGGGACAAAAGATGCGAATAAGAATCAGATGGAGAGTACTCGGAACCAGGAAACGTTGGAAGAGGTGTGAGACAAGGATGTCCACTGTCACCATTACTATTTAACATCTATATAGAAGAGCTTGTCAGAGAGGCAGTAGAGGAGATGGAGGAGGGGATAAAGGTTGGTGGAAAATGGATAAAGGCATTAAGGTTTGCAGATGATCAGGCAATGTTGGCGAGAAACCAGAAAGGACTGCAAGCAATGATGGATAGGCTAAACACAACATCAACCGAATACGGGATGAAGATTAACATCAAAAACCTACAAAGGTATTGAAGATAAGTAAGGAAAGGAAACTGTAGTCAACAATACACATTGGAGAAAACAGATAGAGCAAGTCAAAGAATTCTGCCATCAACTAGGGAGTATGATTACGACAGATGCCAAATGCCACAGAGAAATTAAAAGAAGGATAGCAATAGGAAAGGAGGCATTCTCAAACAGAAGAGACCTTAGTACCACTGAGAGGAAAACTAAACATGGAATCTAAAGATAAGAATGATAAAGACACTAGTATGGAGCGTGGTGCTGTATGGATCGGAGACATGGACAATGAGAAAAGCGGATATAAAAAGACTGGAATTGTTTGCTTTCGAAATGCCTGGACATGGAGAAGAATGGAAAAAAATCAGCTGGACAGAACATATCAGTGGATGAAGAAGTGTTGGGAATAATTGGAGAAGAAAAAGGCAGCTTATACGCACAATAAGAGACAGAAGAAAGGAAATGGATCGGCCACACGCTGAGAGTGGACTCACTACTAAGAACGGTCATCGAAGGAAAAATGAAGGGGAGGAATGTCAAGAGGAAGACCAAGACAGATGATGCTGGATTGGATGATGACAAACAATTTACAGGAAACTGAAAGAAGAGGCCCAACAACGAGAGAAGTGGCGACGTCGGACATTTGAACCTGCCTACAGGCAGAGAACCACAAGAAGAAGAATTGTACCGGTGCCTACTGCACAAGGCATCAACCGATGGCACACCAAAACCAAGCCGTTATCAAGTCAATATCCAGAAGATCAGTGCTGAAGACAGATAGGCAGCCTATGATGGATAACCAATTTTAAGGAGGCAAGTTTTAAGTCGAGAACAAAATGACACAAGTGACCGAGTAGAGTGCACAGACACAGGGAAAGACACTGGGAGAGAGTTCCAAAAAGTAGGTCCAGCGACCGAAAGTGCTTGTTCACCAAGAACAGTTCTCGATTTAGGTATGACCAGACAATGACAATCAGATGACCTTGTTGAATATCATGATAAGTCTGGGAAATAAGAACTGATTTTAGGTATTGTAGTTGACCAGAGTACACAGTTTTTATAAACTATGAGCCAATTTGAAAATAGGCCAAAATCTTTGCTGAACAGGACGCCAATGTAAATAGTAAAGCACAGGGGTTATTCGCTCATATTTGGATATATTAGTTATTCATTCATTCATTCATTCATTCAGAGCATTTATATAGCGCCTCTTCAAGAAACTACTCAGAAGCGCTCCCGGCCCAGCCACGACTAAAGAAAAAGACTTGAGGGACTTGTAGAACCCTGCCGGTTGGCTCACAAGTAAAGAGCGGAGCTTAAGCGGGAGGTCATTCCAGGTGGAAGGTCCCACAACCGAAAAAAGCACGGCGCTGCTTAATAGCCAAGCGTGCCCGTGGAACTAGGAGCTCACCCCTCGTCGTAGAACGAAGCGCCCGACGCGCTGCAACGTCGGACACTTGGCGGCAAAGATCACGCAAGTAAGATGGAGCACAGCCAAGAACGCAGCGAGAAACTAGAGCAGCAGTGCGGTATGAGATCCGCTGAGAGATAGGCAGCCAGTGCAACACATCACGTATGTATGCAGAGACAGGAGAGAACTTAGGTAGTCGTCCAATGAGACGAGCAGCCGAGCGTAGAACTCGATCTAGTCGCCCCAGAACCCCAAGAGGAAGGCCAGCAAGTAGGGAGCAACAGTTGTCAATTCGACTGGTAACAAAGGCGTGAACAAGGACCACGACCGCATCATGAGAAAGAGAGCGAGAGACCACTCGAAGCTGACGAAGCTGATAATAACAACTCCGTGCAACCAGGCTCACATGTTGAGACAAAGTAAGCTCAGAGTCAAGAGTAAGTCCCAGATCACGAACTGTAACTGAAAAGGTTATGTGAGGAAAGAGCAAGGTAAGTTGGGAAAAGTCGATACCCTGAAGTTGCCTACGACCACCCAACCAAATAAGTTGTGTTTTAGAGGGATTTAAGAGTAGCCGATTGGAGGCCATCCAAGTTATGGCTCTAACCAAAGAGTTCTGAACTCTCTACAGCTTCAGCATGTTTGACTTATTGATACCAGTAAGAAGCGAGTTGCAGTAATCTAGGCGAATGGAAAACAATGTATATTTCAGAGATATCCTAGCATACATGGACACATGACGCATAATTCTGCATGTGTCACCAATGAAGATATAATTATGATGACTTACAAATACTGTTTACATGGCCAGTGAGATACATGGTAAAATTGAAAACAAAGCCTAAGTTACGAAACTCATCTGCCAGCTCAACAATTGATTCACCCAGTTTCACTGACTTAAGCCAATCGAATTTTTAAAGTCGCTTAGAAAAGTATTTTGGAAAAGTATTTTGAAAATTATTTTAAATTCTCCAAAATACTTTTAGAAACTATTTTGAAAATACTTTTGCAAAATACTTTTCAAAAGTATTTTTAAAATACAAAATAAAATAGTATTTTCTATTTTGAAAATAGAAATCTATTTTCAAAATACTTTGGTGCCCATCACTGCGCATGAGTAGTAAAGGGACTGTTACTCCTGGATCACCCGCTAAAACCGACTGTTACTTCTGGATCACCCGATAAAATCAACTTCATGATCACCCCGTTAAGAGCAAGTAATAATCCTGACCCACCCAGTTAAAAACAACTGTTGGTCCTGGCCCACCGTGTAAGTGCTGGTCCTGCCTCAACGTGTAAGTGGGGTTCCACCCGTTAAAATAGAGTACAGCTCCTGGCACACTCCGATTAAACATAGTGCAGGTTGACACACTTAAGCTTTTCCACCTTTAGAGCGAACTCGAACCTAGGTACTTTGTATACAAGCGTAATGGGGGGAGGGAGAAAGTAAAACGGATAACACTCTTGCCTGAAGTTTTCACGGAACGGTTCGATACCCGTAAGGCCCCGGGGTTTAGCTCATGCCTTCATTCCCTAAAATGTACAATGAGCTTGCGCCTTGCATGGCTGCAACTTGTTGACTTATGTCTTCTGTAATTTGTGTTCTTGTGCAGAGCTATACAAATCGTAATAATAATAATATTGTTATTATATTTTTTTTTTTACCCGAGGTATCAAGGATCCCTCAGGATTTATGAAAAATTGCTATAAGGAGCAGGAAATTTGTCTGGAGGGTCAGGCCTCGTCTTCAGGGTTTGCAGGAAAAGTGCCGTTGAATGCGACCAAGTTATAGCGTTGGACGCAAACAGACAGACGTTGGAAAAGAAATGATGTCTCGCGTCTGTCGCCACCACTGAAAGTCATACGACGGCCTAGTTCACTAATGAAGTCCAGAGCCGAAGGATTGAAAGAGCCCAAAGTCTCGATGGCCACGGGCTGAAACAGATTAGATGTAGGAAGCCTCTGGTACTTCTGGATCTTACGGCTGGCCGCCTGCACTGAAGCGGGCCCGACCGAGCCGGCTGCGATGTAAGAGGCCGCACAAGTGTGGACGACCGTTGCGTCCCAAGCCAGGTACTTCCCTCCCATCCACGGTATGAGGGTGGCCCCATCAGGTCTTTTACCATCCGCTCGAAACAGGCCCGCTGGTTCCTTGGTACTGGGGACGTCCGCCTTGAGCAGGGCGCGCCATATGATGTCATTAATGGCATGGTGACGCAGAGAGCGCCCAGATGCCCTCCTACACACAAAGCCGTGATGGCCCTCCGAACCGACCAAGTCCCCACACTGGCACCTATGGGGGGCACACAAGGCCAAGCCAAGGCGTAGGCCAACCGCCACCCGGACTGCCTCGTTGTCGAGGGCCAGGCCACACGCGGCAATTGGGAGCGCCATCATCCAGTCCGCCGAATGTGGACTGCTTATCGCGACGAGTCTGGCCCGATCCACCAGCCCAACAGAGCTACGGCCGATGTCTGCCTTATCTCTCTCAATTAGGGGCCGGTCCCAGACGCTCTGTCTGACCGGTAGGGGGCACATTGTGGTCGGCAAGGTGTCCCGCCGCGCACTCAGTAACTCAGTCATAAACTGATCCGGCATCGCAGCGCAAGCCGCGAGAATGGCTGCCTGGAGCTCGAGAGTCGATGCGGCTGAAGCCAAGTAGGCGGATGAAGCCAGCGAAACGACTCTACGTAAGCCGAGGCCACCATCTCTGATGGGAAGCGCGGCCTGCAACCACTGGATGTCATTCAGGGTGCAGTTTATTATTATTATTATTATTATTATTATTATTATTATTATTATTATTATTATTATTATTATTATTATTATTATTATTATTATTATTATTATTATTATTATTATTATTATTATTATTATTATTATTATTATTATTATTATTGGAGGTGGTGGTGGTGGTGGTGGTGGTGGTGGTGGTTGTAGTAGTAGTAGTAGTAGTAGTAATAGTATTATTGTTATTATTGTTTAAAATATGTTTAGATTTGGAAGTAGTGTAGGAGGTGATGATGTCTGTCAACATGAACACCACGGGGCTGGTAGATGTACCCCTCTGATCGTCCAGGGCAATATATTCAGCGCAATAGAATCACATCTCCCCACCAATCTGACCTCCTGTATGCGCACGGACGCCGCACGCTCAATGATTGGTAACGAAGTCCATCTAGTCACAGCCGCTGTGGACGTGGTGCTCCACTCAGCTCTTTGCCCAAGTTACATGCCAAATACGGTGGGTTAGTGGGGCAAAATGATTTGGCTGAAGCGATAAACCCGTTTTGAAACTGTCCTTGAACGTTATAGTTGAGTATCTTGAGGTTACACATAGAACGCGTCTACGTCAACAAGTATTGTCTGACGGCGGTATCTTTACTGTCTACATATCTCTTTCACGTCAGCGTCCTGGGTGTCTACGTATTGCATCCATTAGTCACATTCATCTGTTCCGAGGGCGATCTATTAAACCTTATAGTTCTGTCTGTGACCATCTTTATCACTTGTGCGGTGCTTTCCGGTCGCTATTAGATGTTGAGGTGCCTGTGGGGAGTCCAGTCACTCTTTTACCACCAATTACTAAATTGATAGACTTGGTATCATCGGCTTTGAGCACGTGGTTACCTCTAGCAAGAGTATCTTTCTCGTCTGCGTTCTGTTTGGCAGTTTTGGCCTTTTCATTCCCATAATCCCTGGTAGCAGTTGATTTTTGTCTGCATACGACCCATAGACCCTTAATTACCAGTACAGTAGGCGCTCATGCTCGGGACTTGGAGGAAGAGCCCGATTTGGATTAACGTTTTTCTCTTTCTGTCGACGAAAACATACTGATACTAAATTCTATGTAACCAAGGTCATTTCTTGGTCAAAAAAGAAATCTAGCAAAATCAGAGAAAAATGGCCAGATCTCCACCAATAATTTCTGAAATCGGCTAATTCTTTCTGGTATTTCTCCTCGGCGTGATAAAGACTACCTGCGGTAAGAAACAAGGCTACTAAATGAAGACGATCCAAGGTTATGTTAAGGTCAAAACGGTCAATTTCAGAGGAAAATCTGGCGGAGTGTTCATAACTCAGCCAAATACTGCTCTATATGGGTGATTCTTTTACCTGTTTGCTTGGGTCGGTAAAGGCTACATTCTGGAGGACATAAAACTAGAAGGCTAAGGTGAGTCAAGGTCATTTCAAGGTCCAAAGATCAGAATCAATAGAAAACGGTCATAGCTGAGGCAAATGTTTCATTTGGGTGATTATGTGCTATGGTCGATTTTTCCTTGGCTTTGACCTTTGACCTTGAAATGGCTTTTGGTTAATTTTATCATGCCGAGCAAGCAGGTGTAAGAATCACCCAAATAAAACAATATTTGGGTGAGTTATGAATCAGTCAGAAGAATCATGATACCACTTAGGCCGCAGAAGAGCAAATGAGAACAATTATGGAATTTTCGAAGACACAGTTGAATGAGCATATAGGCCTAGATAGACACACGCTACTTGGTGACCCAAGATGCATGCACTTTAAAAGTCGAGCCAATTAATCGAGACATTACACTGGATGTCTGTCGAAGTACTGAATACCGTACTTAATTGAAAATCGAATTTCCATGTCAAATATAATACGTATATCCGCGCCACAGGTTTCAAGAAAACGCGTTTTCATCTTGTTTCTTTTCTTATTCCTGCTTCGTGTTTCTTTTTTTATTCCATGTACAAATATAATACGTATATCCGCGCCACAAGTTTCAAGAAAACGCGGTTTCAACTTGTTTCTTTTCTTATGCCTGCTTCGTGTTTCTCTTTTGATTCCATGTAAGTGAGCTGGTCGGTTATGTTCGATGATAGGCGTCACTGTCAACCTCTGACGTCTGCATTTAACCCGCAGACCATGTCTGCTGGGGATATGGTCTGTTGGTGCGTGGCACAATGCGAACACTTATGCGCGTTGCCATGCCTTGGTTGAGTCCGGAAATGCAAAGTTACTTATCTCTTACTACTGTCAGCAGTTACCCCTGCTAAAGCGTCTAGCACTCAGGAATAATCAGTAGACCTGTGGTTTAACCTTATAGGTTTACTGATTGTGCCTGAGTATTATGTAGCTTATAATGGAAAAACAATCTCCTAAACACCAAAGCTGTTCATTCATTAATTCATTCAGGAGATTTATATTGCATCTCTTCCAGGGAACTACACAGAGTGGCTCCCGACTCCAGCACGGCCAAAAAGAACAGTTTTCAGGTTAGCATAGAACGTGTCAGAGAGCGTTCTGGGAAGCAGGCGCAATTCCATGGGCAGCCTATTCCAGACGGTCGGGCCCACCTCTGAGAAAACACGATTTTGCATAGTGGCTACGCTGGCAAACTGGACTATGAGCACCTCCCCTCCCAGAGGAGCCAAGGAAGCGACAATCCTGGGCGCTCGATACGGGACGACAGAGGTCCCGCAGATAGATTGGGACAAGGCCCAACTGACATCGCCACACTAGGTAGGCGATCCTGCGCACAATGCGCTTGCGAATAGGGAGCCAGTGTAGGGTTTCCATTATGTAATTAGAGATATGACCGAATTTGGGTATTCGGCCAATAAGGCGCGCCGCAGAGCAGAGCACCCGTCGAGGCACGCCAGCCGCTCAGACGGTAGGCCGGAGTAAAGAGAAGAACAACAGTCAAGTGGAGCACAGACAAAGGAATGCGGTAAAGTGGTTGCAGCACTGGAAATCAGTGAGCGTGTGACAGTACGAAGCTGGCGCAACTGGTAAAGCGCAATTGCGACTAAGACAATGAAGATGAGGAGCAAGAGTAAGTTCTTAGTCCAGTAGGATGCCAAGGTCGCGAACAGTAGTGGAGAAAGTGTAACTGAGGAATTCAGCAGCAAGGGTGGCTAAGTCAAGCCTAGCAGGCTGCAGCTGTGTGCCCAGCCAAATGAATTTAGTCTCTTCCGGGTGAAGGCGAAGGCGGTTTGACGACATCCACATCTCCAAAGCATCCAGTGTCCGACTCATAGCCCGGATTGCAGCGGTGGCATTTGATGACAGACAGTGCAAGTATGCCTGTATGTCATCTGCATAAAGCTGACCGAAGACCGCGTGCTCTGCATGGAATCCGGCAAGACCAGAAGGATAAATAATGTCCAGAGGAGGACCAAGGACGTAGCTTTGGGGCAGACCTACAGATCTGGGACCCACCGAGACCTAGTCGGACCGTGCACCACACAGAGAGCGCCCTTGGAGAAAGGAGCCAATCCATTCCGAAAGATTTCCACTCAGCCCAAACGAGACTTGCAACAGAATTTCGTGGTCTACAGTGTCAAAAGTGGCGCCGACGTTAACATAGGTCAAACTTTAAACTCTAAACACGATTGTTCTATCTAACATTTAACATACAACAGAAACAGAGAATACCTAGTAAACTTTGGACGGTGAATATCATTTCGTTTCAAAAAGCTTATCAAATTTTCAGTCACTAGTGAAACAAGTTGCTTATCTTCACAGACAAGAGGACAAACTCCAATCACGCGGTTAAATATTATTGGAAAATTATATTGAGGAATCGAGTGACGTCGAACTTTAGCGCATGATAGTTTGTACAATTTAATAGCACTTTAAGAAAACTAACGTGTTTGCAGATGCGCGGTTGTTCTTTCGATCAAGAAATTTATCAAAAGAGCAAGACCACTTCGAGCTTATTAGCTATATTGTCTGCCTGTCGTTCTTAACTTAAATGTGTTTCACAATACGAAAGTATCATAATTATATGAAAAACTCAGACGGCCCTACCACTGGGCTTGCATCTCGCCCGAGGCGTAGGCCTATACAGGAGGAATTAAATGGGTCATTCATTCATTTATTCAGAGCATTTATATAGCGCCTCTTCAAGAAGCTACTCAGAAGCGCTCCCGGCCCAGCCACGACTAAAGAAAAAAACCTGAGGGACCTGTAGAATCTTGCCGGATGGCTCACAAGTAAAGAGCGGAGCTTAAGAGGGAGGTCATTCCAGATGGAAGGTCCCACAACCGAGAAAGCACGGCGCTGCTTAATAGCCAAGCGTGCCCGTGGAACTAAGAGCTCACCCCTCGTCGTAGAACGAAGCGCCCGAAGCGCTGCAACGTCGGACACTGGGCGGCAAAGATCACGCAAGTAAGATGGAGCATAGCCAAGAACGCAGCGAGAAACCGCAGCAGTGCGGTATGAGATCCGCTGAGAGATAGGCAGCCAGTGTATGAAGCAATGGCATGTCATGTCACATCGGCATCGTCGCTACGCGACGGTTCGCTACATGAATGGACCCTCAATGCCCAGTGTTTTCTGTCGCGTGCCGCGTTCATAAGGCCAGCACCTACATTCCTACAAGTCCGGTCCAGTTCAGGATGTTTTCGATCCAAGATATTCTCGGTCTTCCTCGTCCTCGAACCCCTTCCACGAGACCTGTAATCAGGCTGATCGCGATGTTGTCGTGCGGCTGTCTTATGATGTGGCCAAAAAATCTTAGTTTCCGAGTTTACGTGTGCGCTAATAGTTCCTTTCTGGACCCCCCTGATGTGTAAACCCGTTCGTAGGACATCATTTTCGTCCACGCGTTTCTCAACAGCTTTCGGATACACTTGTTTTCAAATGCTTGTAAACGCCTTTCTTCCTCCTTCTTCAGCGTCCATGCTTCACATTCGTACGTCGCCACTGGCCACGCCAATGCCTTTCATCAACCGCAGTTTGGTATCGTTGCTGATCGACTTGTTCTTCCATATCTTCGTCAACTTGACCATAACCGTCATCCCATGGCAAGCCTTGCTTTCATTTCACTCGCGCAATTGGCATCTTTTGTTACCACACTCCCTTGGTATACAAAGGAATTAACTTGTTCTAATCTTCCAGTGCCCACCACCGTCTCCAACACCTCCTCAGTATTCGTCATGACTTTCGCTTTTCCACGTTGATCGACACGCCAGATTGTGCTGCAGCACTTTGGACGCGTTTCACGAGTTCTTGAAGTGATTCCGGTGTTGTGGCAAGTAGGACGATATCGTCAGCGTATCTGAGGTTGTTGATGGTTTTTCTGCCAATCCTAAATCCTCCGGCGAAACCCGTTAGTGCCTTTCGCATCACTTGTTCTGCTAGAATGTTAAACAGGAATGGGGAGAGGTAACATCCCTGTCGAACTCCTTTTTTAACCTTGAACAATGCCGAAGTGTGGCCATCTGTCCTGACTCCTGACATTAGTCTGTTGCTGTCTGCATAGATTCCTTAATAGTTGGACCAGGTGAGGTGGAAAGCCCATTTCGAGCATGGATAGCCATAGCTGTTCGTGTCGGACTCTATCAAAAGCCTTAGAAAATTCAATGAAACAAAGGTGCAGTGGTTGATTCCTTTCTTTTGTTTTCTCTAGTATGATCTTGAGGTTCTCGATCTGGTTTCTCTCATACCTTTTCTTGGCCTAGACCCCGCTTGTTCCTGAGCAATCTCCACTTCGAGCTCGTGTTGCATACGGTCTAGCATCACGCACAACAAAATGTTGCTCGCGTGTGAGACCATTGCGATTGTTCTGTAATTGTCACACTGGAGCGGGTCACCCTTCCTGGGAAGTGAGATGAATGTTGATTGAGTCCATTCTTCCGGCCAATTCTCCGGTCTTCCACACCTCGGTACATAGCTCATGTAGTCTGGCTACTGTCGACTCCCCCCAAACTCAGTAGTTCTGCGGCTACGTCATCCAGACCTGGTGCCTTTCGTGACGCGGGCATCATTACTGCCTTTGCAGCGCCCACAGTTGCCGCCATAGTTTGTCTGGCGTTCTCGATTCGTCTATTCCTTCTAGTTCTTTGAATCTGTTTGTCACTTCCATTTGGTACTGTTGCTCAACCTGGCCATTTTTGAGTTTATCAATATCCAAGAGCAACGGTTTATCCATTCGCTTCTCTTTAAATCTTACTTTCATCGTCAGTATCACCAGGCTGTGGCCGCAATCGCAATCTGCGCTGAGGCATACGCGTGCGTTATTGACCGATTGTTTCCACTGTTTACTGATCAGTATGTAATCGATGTGCGCTCTGTTGCAATGGTGCATCCATCTGGACTCTTTCAGGTATATCTGTGCCTGTTGTGTAGACGGAAGAGGGTATTGGCAATAACCACTCCGTGTTCCGAGCAGAAATCTACCAATGTTTGTCCTCCATCATTTCTATTCCAGTGGCCATATTTCACAAGGACGTCAGTCTCTGTTGCGTCCTCTCCTACTCTGGCGTTGAAATCTCCTGTGATCAAAAGTATGTTTCGCTTGGGGACCTCTGAAATCGCGCGATCCTGGTCTCCGTAGAATTGCTCGATTTCTACTTCCTGTTTATCAGCATTTGGCGCGTATCATTGGATATATCTCTCGGCTTTGATGCAAACATGGTCGATATTGCTCTATTGCTTATTGTGTTATATGATGCTAAGCTTGAGGAGATGTTCTTGTTAATCCAGATTGCCACTCCATGATGTTGGCGTTCAGATTTGCCAGAGTAGAGCACGGTATGACTATCAAGCGTCTTAAAATGGCCGCAAACCGAGCACTTGGTATCTGACAGTCCACATATACTGATGCCTAGTCTATCCATTTCGTTGCTAAGCATCGACAGCTTACCCAGTGTGTTGAGCCCTCTCGTATTCCATTGTCTAATCCTAGATATTTTGTTTGTTCTTCGGTCGGTTGTTTCTATCTTTATCGGTGGTGGCGTTGAGCCAGTAGCATACTTATTGACACCCATCCTGACTCTTACAGTAGGTGTCGTTGGCCTTTTTATCCTGGGCGTCGTCCGAGCCAGTATAGTTTCTTTTATATTGTGTTCCATTCATGTTCTGTGGGGGAGGGTATTTGATCAGCTGAGTACCCCATTCTCTTGCTGTTCTCGCAGATGATTAGCCGTTACACCAGGTTGGACCAGGCATGCGCCTAATCAAACGCTCGGCGGCTACCGTTGGGTGCATTTGTGCTCCTCTCCCGCCAGTGACCGATAAGACCGGCGCTGCTGCCCGCGGCTCTAGGTTTTCAGGTTAACCATGGACTTCTAGATACATAAAGTATGCATAATGTATCTAGAAGTCTATAATTAACCCATAACTGGCTGCAGTTTAACGTCATGCCCAGGAGTGGAAGAAAAGAGGCTGGATGTCAACAAATTATTGTGTTTTGAAATGTAGATAAATGTGCTTCTTTACTGCGTTGCTACGTAATACGCATTATGACGTCGTAGGATGTTATAACTGTTTTACCGGAAACCAGAATATAAGTTTACAATCTACATCGGTAAAACAGGAAGCAATGATGTGCCTCAATTCGTCAGCAAGTCCTACGCAATCGACGAGATAGTACCGGATTGTCTACGAACAGTACATTGCTCAGAATGTACGCTTTGGCGGCACCTTGAACCAACTTTTCGATCTCTCCTTGTTTTGTAAACCTACGAGAACCGGTGTCACGACACCTCGTCTACAGACATTTGGCCCACCGATATTTCAAGTACCATGACGTTTAGTCTACAGACTTTTCGTCTACGGCACTTTCTTTAACAGCATTTTCCGTTATCTTTGTTATTTTATAAAGAAGTAAAAACTGAAAGTGAAGTAAACCATGCAGATGGCTGTGAACAAGCGTTTTGAATATATAATGAGAACAGGTGTTTATGAGATCTGTATATATATATATATATATATATAATGTGAGTTCTTTTAGGCGGCCAATGCAACTAATATATATGTTTTAGTTGATCGGGGGGCTAATGAGCGCTTGGCTTGAGTAAACATTATTGACTGAAGGTAGATTGGTCATTGCACGTGCGATTAGCGCACGAAAAACTTAAATTGCTGATGACAGTTGTTTTAATACAGTAGAGAGAGCTGTATGAATATGAAGGAAGATGCTAAGAGTTACAATTGACTTATGTTGAAGAAGAACATTGACATTGAACTGTGAATTGAAAAGAAAAACTGTGTTTGAAATAAGAAGAAACATTCAAAATAACTGTGTCAATTTAATTATAACAACAGTGTAGCAAACGTTGAGCGATCTATATTTAGCGGTAAGGAAAAGTACTTGAGATAGGTCACTAAGGAAGAAGAGTTGGTGACATATATTGGTGGCAGCGGTGGGATATGGATCAACAACGTCGGAGATTCGAATCTGCACAACGAAAGCATTGCAGAGAAGACTGGTGAATACGCATTCGAGTCATCGGTAAATCTACGACAACGAAATCCTCAACGTCGAAAGGTATAAACGTTTGTTGTTTTCAAACAAAGAACAATCCCTTTTATACTTCAAACACAAAAGAAAACTCGTGTTTTCCAGAAAGTAAATCACTCAAGTAAACGAGTAAGATGGAGAAATTAAGTGTCAAAAAACAAGCAACACTGAAGAAGATGGCTTCTGAAAGATTAAAACAGCGTTTGTAAAAGGCTGGTTTTGAAGAAGAGAAACTGAAAGATATGTCACGTGAGGACATGTTAGAAGCGCTAGCTGAATTCTGGCTTAAAGAAGAAGCAGAAGAGGAAGGTGCTGTCGGTGGTGCTGTGGGAAAGGTCATTTTGAAACCACCTGGGCCTATGTCTATGGAGATGCTGATGCAATGGATGATGATGACAAGACAAGAAGAGAAAGAGAAAGAGGACAAACGTAGACAAGAAGAGAAAGAAATGCGACAAAAGGAACTACGTTTTCAAAGAGAGAAAGAAGAGAAGGCAGAACGAATTCAGAGAGAGAAAGAAGAGAAGGCAAAAAGTATAAGACAGGAAGAATTACATCTTCAGATGGAAAAAGAAGAGAAAGCAAAACAAGTTCGTATGGCAGAACTTAAGTCGCAAAGGCAGCAATTTGAGATTCAGTTAAAGCAGTTGAGAAGAGATAGAGAAGATTCTGAAAGAAGAAGATTAGAGCAGATGATTTGAATTTGAAAGGGTACGGTAAATTGACGAAGAGATACGTCAGCAACAGAATGAAGAGAAGAAGAAAAGAAAAAAGTAAGAATTTCATATTTGGAACCAGCAGAACAGGTTAGACAAGAGGAACTGAAATTGCAGAAAGAAATTATGGAGAGGGCGAAAGCGGAAAGACAAGAACGTTTAAAGTTGGAACAAACAAAAATAGCATTAAAAGAAGCACAACTCAAAGAGGAGAAGCAAAATAGAGAAGCACAAGAACAAAGAAGGAAAGAAGAACGAGAAGAAGAGAAAAGGAACCAGGAAGAAAGTGAAACGATGGTATCTAAAATTAAGAAATATGGTGATGCCATGAAGCACGTGTTACCCTAAATTCCAAACGATATGATGGAAATGCCATTATATTTCGAAACGGTAGTGAATGCGTTTCGTAGTTTCAACTTGCAGACACAATTCTGGGTGAAGTTACTATTGCCCTTGATGACTCCGAAAGTTAGAACTGTTTTAAACAGATTGTCATACGCTGATTTAGACGATTATCAGATCGTGATACAGCACTTGTTAAAAGAATTTAAGTTGACATCGAAAGGGTATAGATCGAAGTTTATTGATGCGAGGAAGACAGCTAAAGAAACGTATACAATGTTTACAGCTAGGCTGAAGAACTTGTAGAACTATTATGTGAAAAGTCGCAAAGTCGATAAGAATTTTAAGAAGTTGTTTGATTTGTTAGTCACGGAGAAGTTGAAAGAATCATTACCACCAGGTCCACTAGAGTTTGTGTTTTCGAAGGAAGGAACTGATTGTTACGAAGCTAGTGTTGTGGCAGACCTAGCGGACATTCATGTTAATAATCGAATTGGTTTGGCAATTCCGAATAAGACCAGTTTTTTTCGCAATGTAAAAAGAAACCAGCAGTCCACTTCAAATTTTGGTTTTCATTGGAAGAGCAATCAGGAAACAGGAAATCAGTTCAGAGGTACAGAAGTGAAAGCAAATTCTCCGGTAGTTCACGATAATAGAGAGTCGATGATGGCCAGACACCGTCAGGTATATAACAAGTCACCACCAAGGATTGTCGCAAGAGAAAGCAATGCATCGTTAACTCCATATGAGAGAAAAGAAAGCATTGAACAACGAGGTGTAGTGGTGAAACGTTTGTCACAGTTGTGGTTCAGACAGGCATTTAATGAAATTCTGTCCGGTTCCTGATACAACCTCGAATTATGGTGGAAAACAAGAAAATTCGAGGGTGAATCGAATTCAAGTGGTTGATAATTCAGAAATTCAGGCCACAGAACATCAGAATAATGAGACTGAAGTAAAGTCAGTGATGAAATGTCACCTTTCATCTGATATTCAGAAAGAAATTCTATTGGACAAAGGGATGCAGAAAGAAATGGTTGGAAAAGATGAAAGTACAACATTGAAGAAAGTGTTGTTGCAGTACGTCGAGGTAGAGATTCGTGGAACAGTTGGAAAAGAACCAGTTAAAGTAAAGCACTTATTGATTCTGGAGCAGAGGTTCCGGTGATTAGTGAAGAATTACTGGAAGGCATGAAGGTGGAGCAGATTGGAAAAGTGCGTGGCAGGAGATGCCATTTGCAAAGTTCGTAAAATTGATGTAAGGCTGTGTTGTAACGATGTGGAAGAAGAGGTAATTCCGCATAAAGTCAAATGTTCACTTACACCTTATGTAATCTTGATGTGTGCTAGTATTGCAAAAATGGGGAGCACAGTAAGATTCTTGTTGCATCCAGAAATGATTGCAGAACAAGGAGATGTACAATCGAAAATGATAACGACGAGATTGCACAGATGCACGACAATTGCAGAGTCAGCAGAAAGAAACTGGTAGATGTCGAGAGGAAAGCGAAACTGAAAGTTCAAGTGAAGAGGAAAACGAAAGCGATGATCAATAAAGTTTAATGCAAGATGGTATAACAGCAGAGATTAGTGAACAAGAGATGGCTGCATGCAAGAATGGTAATCTAAATGAAACGAAAGAGGATAATGAATGTGATGTAAGATAGGAGATTTGTTTGAAGAAGATGCGAAAGATGAAGAACAACAGATGCAGATTGCAGACGCAAAGAAATTCGAAGAACAGCAGAGACATGATGAATCATTGAAAGCATGATGGAATTTAGCGCCAGATAAAGAATCTGAATTCTGCGTGGTAAATGGTTTACTGTACAAGAGATAATATCGAATATTAGAGCAAACGATATATCAATTGGTGTTAGCAAAAGAGCGACGAATGAAAGTGATGGAGTTGGCTCACGAATCAGTATTTGGAGGACATCTTGGAGAAGAGAAAACTAGAGAACGAATAAAGTTGTCTTTTACGTGGCCAAAGATGAGAAGAGATATAGTGAAATTTTGTAAATCATGTCCAATCTCATGTCAATTAAAGGCAACCAAGCTTTGGTGATGGACAGGGGTTCCTAGGGGGGGGGGTGGTTACCAACCCCCTGGATTTCGTGTTTGGTTTCACATATCATAACTTGTAATATAGCAATGGATTCAGCATTCATTTCTGCAGGTCATGGTATATTTAGTTTTACATTATGTGAATGCACCTCGACATTACATCAGTTTTAACAACGGAACCCATTAATTAGCAATATTTTATATTATTGCGTACATTTTGTGGACTTTTTGGATAAACAAATATAAGATTATGTGTGTTTGAAACTAATCTATGTATAAAAGATACACACAATCATCCCTACATGTTTATATAGCATACATGTACATCCATACATATATATCCATACATATATATCGGTTTACGTTGTAATGCTGTATTCAGCCATTTTCACACAGATTACGCGTATTATTATTTATTAGATCACTTCCGGTATTCAAAGACAAAGATGTAGGTATGCAAATGAAGCCCTGACATTCCCTCTAAAGCAATGGTATCTTTGTTTCTCTTCCAGGAAAGACAAATGAATACGCTACAGACAAAACACTAAGGAGAATTGCTTCCATTCAGCCATTTTTGTATGGCATATTACGCGTATTATTATTTATTTTGAGCACTTCCGGTTGTCTCAGGTCAACTTCAGTGACCATAGAAATGTAGCCCCACATTCTCTCTATAGAATGTTATAACTTATGTCTCTTAATATTAAATGACGGATAAGATATAGTCGAAAATCTACAGTATCCACCCCCCCCTGGTACCTCGGAGTATATTGGGTATAACTTTTGAACCGTGTGAGATATCATCTCACATTTTACCCGAAAACAACGTAAATGAACCCCCTACAGCTACCTGAAAGGTCAAATGTACTGTCATACAACGAAGATCCAAGTACTCTTATTTGATTGATACCTGGGTGACGATTGTCGAAAGATCATTCCCCTTGCAAATAAAAGGGTTGAAAGTAAGAAGTTTGGTGAGCAATAGAGTTGTGGATTAATCCAATTCCAAGAGAAGATGAAGACTTTGGTTCAGTCACAATGAACTGCTGACAAAGAATTGAGCTTGCAAGATGCTTAAGGAACACTTAATCTTGATTATGTGTTGATTAACCATTTAACCAGATGACTCTACAAAAACAATTGCTGGAAGGTAACTGAACAAATATGTCTGTGATGATTTTCTGAAGTTGCCTGGACTATGTACATTGGTTGATCACATATTAAAAACGCTGACTCCTTCGTTTCTTCACGGAACGATTCAGGCATTTGTTGATATTTCAACAACGACTGCGTATCAGTTTTACAGACTTACGATGCCAGAGGATCAGTGGCTTAACAACGGAGTTGAGGTATTTCAATTATACGTTTACGATACATAAATCGTTGAATTTAAATAGAAATTATCCATATCTATTTATTCTTATAACTAACCGGTACTCTCCTCCTCACTGCTACTGCTACTACTCTCCTCACTCTCATCGCTGGTTACACACTCATACCTAGTGGTACTCTCATCACTCTCTACTCTCTTCACTACTACTCTCTTCACTCGTACTCTCTTCACTGGTGACACTTTCCTCCTCACTCATACTTTCTTCACTCTCCTCGAAATTAATTAGATCTTTCTCCTCACTCTCTAACACTTTAATCTCGTATCTTTTTTTATATACTTTTCCGTTAAACATCGTTATTACACCCGCGTTTTGGTTAAGCGCTTTCGCGGCCTTGTACATCGATGAGTACGAATCGATCAGGCCCGTTTCCCGATCTAAGATTTCTACACGCCTAGGGTGTGTTCTTATTCGTTTCAACCTATCGTATTTTTCATCCTTACTCGTCACTTTCGGTGGTTGTTTCCAATTTTCCACAACCTCCAGAGTAAGCACGCCTTTCTCGACTAACCGCGAAATCATTTGCGGTTTGTTGAGATAAGAATGTCCGCGAATATTGTGTTGTTTCATTAATTCTTTCAGTTCTGGCAGCTTCATGTTTTATTTTTATAATGATAATATTATTTCTTAAGTTAGAACTTTTTAGTACACCACGCTCATTTTCTGTCCATCCGATTGAAATTTTAACAACTTATCCGAAATTATAACCGCATAAGCTTGTGTCCCAGCAGCGACCGCCGCGTTAAAAGTAACTTTGATTTGGATATCGACGACCGACGATTTCAGTTTTTCCGACTGCTTACTAACGTCGAATACCATGAGTGGATATAGTTCTTTATAATCGACTGGGGTGATGTTACTTTGAGTAATCAGTTGATCCATTCCGTAAAATTTTTCGCTAAACGTCGCCGCGTCTCTGTAAGCTCTCGAAAATGTCTGGTTAGGAAATGATAGGTCGTAGTCGACGGCTGGATATCTCGCTTGATTCAACATCACGTACATGTTTTTGAGGTCGCAATGATCGAATATTGAGGGGTTACGTTCTTGGTCACCGTCGCGATCGCGTTGAAATCCGACGACTACCCACCTAGGTTTTTCCGGAGCAGTCTTGACGCTAAGACGCCAGCTAAAAGTAGTCGACTGCGGAACTGTTATAGTATCGCATTGTCGAGCGCGATAAGCAACTGGTAACGACGCTTTCGATTCGATAGTTTTATATAACTGCGCCCTTTCCATGTCCGACGGAGTAACGTGCGGCATAAACCACGAGATTTTACCGACGTCGACTTTTCCCGCATTCGCGGCCGCGAGTCTAAAAATTGCGTCGTCGTCCGATTTGCGAACCAGCGTTAGCGTATGCTTCAGTCCGTATACTATTTTATCGTAATCCTCACAAAATCCGAAAATATGGCTAAGAGGCACTACAAAACTGAATGTTCCTTTAGCCGTTGGTTTTTCAATAAGATACACATGACGAGTCATGAAACCCGCGTTATTCGCTGACACCGCGGTCGCACCAGTGTCTTTACACCATAATTGGTTAAGGCCTTGCGCTTTGGTGAAGTCGTCTGGATATTTCAACAAACCCAGCATCGTCGTTGCTTGTCCCGGATGATATACCGTTTCGATATCTTGATTCGATAGGGAATATCCGATTTGACTGAAAAGATGCATAAGCCCGTTGTTGGCGATGGCTACCTCGTCTGCATTAACGTAAAAGGTTCCATCCGCCTTTGAGTCAGTCTACCTTCGATCAGCAAGTAAGACTCGGAGGGATGACAAAATAGATCTTGGGTTTCTATAGTTATGCGAATCTCACCGGCTGAGTTAAGATTCGTTCTAGCTACTGGTTCGTATTCGTGCCACTCATATTTTTCAATTCCTTCGTCGACTGACGAGGCTTCTGTAAAGTTTAGAATATCCGATTGCATTTTTAATTACCGAGGAGATTTTTTTATATAGTTATCGCGCGAGTTTCAATCCCGCTCCTTTGCTGTTGTTGTTGAGATGACGCACGAGATCTTGAATGGACACGGCATTCGAAGATGGCTTTCCGAGTCCGTAACCGGCTAATATATTATTAATATTAGTTCCAGCGTTGCTACTACTAAGCCCCACGTCGTTACCGGTTAACCTCGCTAAGATAGCCGCATTCTCTCGCGTAAGTGCTGGTGGTGGTATCGTTTCAACCTTTTGATTTTCGACTGCGCGCGGTGACAGTACCGATGATGCTAAAAGTTTAGCGGCGGCTTTATCTACCAATCGCTTACCGGCCTCTACTGCGGTATTCTTTCCAACCTCTAGGGCCTTTTTACCCAACTCTTTCGCGGCATCTTTACCTACGCTTAGAGCGGTTGAGGCGACTCGGTTAGCAACGCCTGATGTAAAGAGCCTCTTGAAAACTCCGGTAATAGTATCGAATATTCCAGCTCCTCCTATAACGTGTTGTTTCTTATATCTTCTTTTAATAACGACTAGCATTTTTATAATTGCAACATTAAGTTTTTATACTGCTCGCTATTCATCACTCCTTGTCTTAACAGTTCGTCGCATATACTTACTATTTCGTTTCTAACCCCCGTATTACCCGCCTGGAAACTAGCCATTCGTAAAGACAACATTTCTACTAACGCATTCGGATCTTGCGGAATAACTACGACTCCTTCACCTGTTTTCGGCCTTGTTCTTCGCGCTTCCCATATCGGTTTAACAATTTCTTCCACTTTTCGCCTCTAGACGATCTCGGTTTATTAGGATTGTTCTTTGATCTCATAGCATTCGTCGCGTGTAGAATCTCTGCGTAATTGCGGAGGTCGTTATCGTCGTATTTCGACTCATTCGGTTCCTTCATCGTCATCAATTCCCAGAGACCCGGAGTTCCGGCGTAAGTCTTATCCCCGACCGTTATATCATCGCCTTCGATAGTAATAGGCTGTGCCCCCGATATAAATTACTCCTTTTTCAGAATGTATACCGAACGTCGTATCCGTTACCTTTTTATTAGAAGCGTAGTTTGACAAGTACTCTGTGGCTATCTTTCCATATTCTAAAGTTCTAATGGATTCGACTGGATCATCGTAAGCCTCTATCGAAGGATACTGCGGAAACTGAATAGCTTTTAACGACGACGATATCGACGCGGGAAGCGCTTGTAGAGCGTTAGACGTGGCTGCTGTGTTTTCATTAAGAGTAGATAACAAAGCGTTTTGTTCTTTCGATATCGTCGATTGCGAGTCAACTATCGGCTTGTACAATTTTACTAATTCTTGCTGCATCCCTATATCACCTAATTTCTCAGATAGAAAGTTCTGTTGAATATTCTTCTTCGTCTTGAGAAAATCTGCGACGATTAAATCTCTTTTTGCCGGATCGGTAATCTTTAGAAATGACATTACGTTTTAAAATAATAGTATAATGTTTTTAAAACGTAATTGATTTTACGTTTTTACGTTTTTACGTTTTTTTTACGTTTTTACGTTTTTACGTTTTTACGTTTTCATCGATTTATCACCCACGTTCTTAAACGACTCGGTCATAGTTTCTCGAATTCCAGGTTCTTTGTCTATACTAACTTTAGTCTCGCTTCTGATCTCTTCTTTCATTTCATTGAATTTCGTGAGTTCGTTTAGAATGAGCGAATATTCCTCATCTGAAATATAACCGTCTTCTAAGGCTTTCGAAACGTAGTCGCTTATCGTGTTGAGTTTTACCACTGCTAACGTTTTAATCTTTTCATGCTTCTCTACCTTTAGTGTGAACTTTCTGTTAACCACACGTCCGATCATGCTAAACACACCCGCTCCAACCGCCAATCCTTGTAGAGCTACAGCTACCGGTGCTGCGACTATCGTAGACAGAACCGCGATCGTTGAAGCGGTAGAAGCTAACGCGACTAGATCCGATATTGTATCTACTACGTTAATAATCCTAACGCCTTTACGATACTTTTCATTCAAACCCGCTCTTTTATCTCGTTCTGTTTCGATTTCTTTTTGAATTTCTGCGATCTTCGCGAGTCGGTAAGCGTGAGCTGTTCCTTCAACCGCATCCGTTTTCATTACGATTGTTGTATTTCCTGGTGGCATCTTTTTTTTTTTCATTAATAATAATTTTAAAATCATCACTCCTACTGCGAGAGGTATGAGCGACTAAGCATAACGAATCTCCTTCGTTTATGACAACTTCCGAATCGGAATCGTTTAAAATTGTAATGACGATGTCTTCGGTATTTTTAGAAACAACATCGTCTTGTAGCCCGCAATTCTGTATTTCCTGTTTGAGCTGCACTTTACACCATCCTCTTCTCATTCGAACGCCGAGTCCGAGCTCAATCGTTTCAGTTTCTTTAGGATTAATCGTTATCGTTCGTTGAGTAAAAATCTCATATACTTGACAGCCTGGGTGCTTTACGGGTTTGTGAGCCACTTCATTCTTAGGTAACCACTCTACCGGGTTTATTGGAAAGTTTTTCGAACGAACGGGTTTCGTACCAAACTTGTGCATCGGTCTTATCCAGTTTCGAGACATTTTATAAATAGGAGATAAAAGTTTTAAATTATAGCAGCCACCCGAGAATCGGAATGTTTGAAAATGGAGAATTAGGTCCGAGTATAAGCCCTTTACCAGTTTTCATATACAACCCTTTACCAGTTTTCATATAGAGACCATCTCCTGACCATCTAATCCAGATCCCCTCCACGGTTTTAGGTAAAGACCTTCTCCTTGTTGAACTATCTTGGCGTTTCTATCTCCTCTTCTGATGTATATCACACCTCCGGATCCGCTAATTTTATCGATGACTTTCGAAGCAGCTGCAGAGCCTACACCGGCTAAAGCTCCAGTCGCGAGACCTGGTAGTACTTTGGAAAGAAGGAATTTACCAGCCGTTGCTAGAAACGGTAGAATAGCGCCGATGAATCCTCCTTCGACTTTGGCGTTATGAACTAACTGCGTTTTACTCATTTTAATCGTCACACCCTTCCCATTCTCATTCGCTTTAATCATCTTGTTAATTTGCGCTTGAGTTAGAGCTAATACGTATTCTCCCGACAGATCATCGTGAGATAGTTTAATACTCACGCTATCACACCCCGCTTCGAGCGCTCTTTTAATTTTGTCTTTCTGTCCTTCCGAAATATTAACTTTTATATTCGTGTACCGACTCATTTTATATATAACTAAGATAAACTTTTAATAGTACTCACACTTCTCTGATGTGAAATCTAATCGACAATTCCTCTCCTCTAAGGTTAACCAACTTTCCATTTTGGTCGGTAAGCTTCGTTTCCATCGATGAAATCGTGCTCAGCGTGACTGGAAGATACACTAAATTAGTGGGTACTTCGATAATCTTATAACCCGGTCCTACGTTAGGAAAAAACGAATATATCACGTTCGCCGTCGATCCGTTGGTATACGAGGCCCCGATTATATCGCTCGTTACTCTCAAACTGGTTACGTTCATTATGTTTACTATTTGTTCGGATTCGTTATACCCCTCCGAATATGTCCGGCGATTGAAAACCTAGGACCGTTCTAATCGAGTTGTCCGATGTAAAATCAACTTTATAATTCGGCGCAATAGTTAGCACGGACTTTAACGTATTACTATTTGGTTCTATCGAAATATTAGGTTGTGCGTTTGCAACATCGTAATGCCCGTTCTCTTTCATGATTCTCTGCAGGTAATCGTTTATATCCGTAATTTCATAACACCCCTCCGGAATGAATACATCAAACCATTCATGGTCTCTGGTTTCAGCCAATCTTCTATCGGCGTTGGGTGTATATCTCAAGTGGTTGTTCGTAGCGTCAATATTCGGAAAAGAAAAATAAGTCTCTAGATTAAGAAGAGACATTTCGTACTTTTTACTCGCGTCCAGTTCGATTAGCGGATTAAACTGAGTCCTAATCTTCGCGTTCTTTTTACTCAACAAAATATAAAAAGACGATTTTGGGCTCGTGTTACGTTCCACTTTTTCCATGATAGTCGACAGCTTTTCGAGAGCAGATTCCATTCTTTTTATAATGAGATTATTATTTTATATTACAATGGTATGTAGAATTCATCGAACCCACATCGATACTTTCCTTTGTCAGCGCCGCTAGTTGAATCGATTACTAGGAATCCATGCGGACGTTTCCAAACAGTTTTGCATAGGTTCTTAAATTCTTCCAGTGGCATGTCTACTTCACCTACATGATCGTCATAGATATGATTAATATTTTTTAAGTCTTGAGGAAATAAACAGATAAAATTTGCGTTCTCTCTTATGGTTTGCCGAGGCAGTTTGAAATAATTTTGGGCGAGGTAGAAGCAGTCAACGTTGCTATGTCTTCCTCTTATGTAGTACGATTCGCATTTGTTCTGCTTTTCTAACTGAAGATCGTCAAAGATCATCAAGTTCTTCTTCTCACGCTTCAAATCTCTCGGATCGGGCACGTCTTCGGAACTTTCAAAGAACTGGCAGTTATATCGGTTTTCTCGGTACAAATTTTAGCCAATTCCTCAACGAAAAACGCTGGTGATACGTTAAGCCTCATAATCTCGTCTTTACTATCGAATAGTGCAACGATTGCTTCTTTCGGTAATTTTTCTTCGAACGCTTTCTTAAGTATCTTATACTCCGGTTGAAAGAGAGATCTTCCGAATACCTGTAGGTTATCGTAGTCTAACCATTCAGGTCTTAAGAGTAAATTCAACAGTAAAGTCGTCTTACCACAACCAGATTTTCCTACGATTAAACCTCGTATACTTCTAGGTAATAGCGGGTTATTTAATCTTTTCGATGCGTTTTCGTTCCACGATAAATCCTTAACTTCCATAGTCATTTTAATATAAATGTTTTTGTATTTAAAATAACGATGTATTGCGTAAAGTGTAAGAGAAAAACCGAAACGAAAGACGTTCAGAACGTCGTCAGTAAAAATAATAGGCCTATGCTTCGAGGCGTATGCGCTGTATGTGGAACTACTAAAACTCAATTCGTGAAAGCAGCACAAGGTGGTGATCTAGTCAGTGCTCTAAATTCAGTTACAAGCGGTATTAAGCTACCGTGGGCTAAATTTCCGGGTGAGATGCATTTACCAGGCCATCAGTTTACGGGACCTGGAACTAGGTTAGATTTGAGACTTGAATCCCGATGGAACTCCGAAAGAGTGGTCTAAACCCGTTGATAGGGTCGATAATGCTGCTTATATTCACGATTTAGCTTACAATCAATACTCCGATACGGCTAATAGGAATGTAGCTGATAGAACTATGATTAATGCTTTGAATAATATTTCTAATCCAAGCTTACGAGAACGAATAGAGAGGAGTTTAGTTAAACCTATATTATCAGCTAAATCGAGTTTGGGATTAGGTTTAAAAAAGCTTGAAATGGACTGACCAACTAGCGGAAGAATTACATAAACCCGTAGTAAGGCATTTTAGAAAACGGAAGGTGTACGTCGGCGGGATAGATGACATTTGGGCAGCTGATCTGATCGATATGCAGGCGTTCGCTAAAGATAACGATGGTGTGAAATACTTGTTAACGGTTATAGATGTATTTTCAAAGTATGGTTGGATCGTGCCACTACATGATAAGAGCGGAAAATCTACAGCTAGTGGTTTCTTGAAAATATTAAAGAGCGGAAGAAAACCAGGTAAAGTATGGGTAGATAAAGGAAAAGAATTTTATAATAAGGATGTAAAGAATTTAGTTGAGTTATATTCCACTGAAAATGAGGAGAAATCCTGTGTAGTTGAGAGATGGAATCGAACGATGAGGGATAAAATGTTTAAGTATTTTACAGCTAATTCAACTCGAAGATATATCGATGTATTAGGCGAAATGGTTAGTAATTATAATAACGTGAGACATTCTTCTATTAAAATGACGCCTGCAAAAGCGAGCCTGAAAAATAATGAAAAGACTGTATGGATGAACTTGTACGGTGATGAAATTTCAGAACCCATTAAGCCTATGTTCTCGGTAGGTGATAAAGTTAGAATAACGAAGAAAAAGACTACATTTGAAAAAGGATACACGGCGAGATGGTCTGAAGAGGTGTTTACTGTGTCTGGAGTTCAATACACAGATCCTCCAACCTATAAGATTAAAGATTATAACGGAGAAGAAATTCAGGGCTCATTCTACGAGCAAGAGCTACAGAAGACGACTCAAGAATTATTTAGAATCGAGAAGGTTATCAGGAAACGCGGAAAGAAATCACTCGTAAAATGGTTAGGCTATCCGGAGTCGTTTAATTCGTGGGTCAATAACGAAGACTTAACGACCGTGTGACGGCTCATCATCAAAACTGACGACTGATCGAAACTGTTGGGAACTTCCGCGACCTTTGACTCATCGATCGATACCTTGGGAATTGACCTAACGATTACGTCGTGTCTGCAGCGCGTTCGATCTTTCGATACCTTGGGGATTTCCGATAGTTTCGATCGATGAGTCATAGCGAGAACTTGGGTATTATATATAAATGTGGTTTCTTATAGGTTCAATTTGTAATAATAACCAATAGTTTGGGTGGTTATTACAAATTTAAGGAATCGGTTGGGTGGTTGTTCCAGTTAAGAACATTTACCTGTCGGGTAGCAAAAATGCCCTAACCGCAGACCTCTACACGCCAGCATCCAAGGGTGTTCTGAAGTAGTGTGTAGGCAGCTTTGTTACCTGAAGAGCTGATAGCATAAGCCTTCTTTGACCAATGTAGTCGAGTAAGAACAATGGTGGAAGGACTCAGTCAGAAAGGAAAGGAGGATCCTCCGAAGCGTATTTCTCTGGACCAGTCCAAGGTTCCAGAATTAAGATTATGTGATTTTTTGTGACCGCGAACATGCAAACACACGTCATTTCTTCGAGAATCTTGACCTGCCAGAGTCCTTCCTGGAAGTCAACCCAGAGGTCTTGCTGACAAATCCAGACTATCCTCAAGCAGAAGATGGTGTTCGAGCTTCGTGTTGTCGACGATACTGCAGAACGTTGCACTGTTGCAAGAATATAATGATTTGCTGACAAAAGATGAGGGGCAGCTCAATTTGCTCTTCTTGTCATCAAGGAACACCGCAAGCTGTACCACGATAGCCACAATGCTACTGTCCTCCAGGGTCTCGCTTCTGCTTCATACCAAACTGGTGGGACTGGACTCAAGAGCAGAATGGGTCTGTACTATGAACTACATGTACAAATGTAGTTGAATGCGCTATTGTGCTTGACCATTTACACTGCTGCACTACATTCGAATGATTGATCATATCATATCGGAAGCCTTTTGTATTTATGCGATTGCAGGAAATAAGCAAAAATTTCATGTGGATTGAGCATACCCTAAACATTGACCAATATTAAAGAAATTTTATACCAATAAGTTTCTACCAAGGGAGAACCTATTTGGAGGGTGGGACGATGCAATTTTGAAAGTTGAAAAATAAGGACCACACTAATACTCATCGACATAAAAGCAGGCAGTAGGACAGAAATATTCGTCAAGACATCAGGAAATAGGTGAATCTGCATCAAGCTAACCAAAACACACGAAATTGTGCATGTTTTTTGACGTCGGTAATCTGAAAGCTTCCAATCTTATTTCCATACGCCGAGCGGTCGGCAACATATCAGATTGTAGCGTCATTATGCTGATTCGTTTTAAATTTGCAGCAATAAAAACCTCAGTTTGTATTCTTAAGTCACGTAGCAATTACCAAATAGGATTCACAATCGTGCAGAGTTGACAATGTAGCTTGATGCAATCCGAGAAGATACTTTCTAGTGTTCTATAAAAATGACAACTTTGTATTGAAAATTTCTTTTTAAAAGATTATCAATGCAATTATTCTCATTGTTATTATAGAACGAGCTTGTTGAATATATTCCAAAGTCCCGTAATAATATTTTCCTGCTAGATGCAAATTCTTTTGTTTCCCGTTTATTATCTCAGTGAAGATACCAAAATAGCTGATTCATCTCAAAGTGTGTTTGTTGCTTTCAGTTTCTTATTCGTTGCCACTATAAATTTCAGGATACTGATGATCACACATCATTACACTCAGACAAAACCACCGACCTTATTATCATAGTTTCACGTTTATCCCTATCGCAAACGACTGTATTGTGGCGCTGAGTAGTCACCGACAAGTGCTTCTGTGAGGTTTTAAAAGGCGCTGTGAAAATGCTCACAAACATACATGAATAATATACATGTACAATCGGTCACAGTCATCCAAATGCTGAAGAAGACTCGTAGCATCTGTCTTCTTCACAGGTGGAATTCCCTCCTTCCGAGACCTCAGCTTCACGTGGATTATCCTCCGACTCCTCAGCACACGTCTCCAACACTACCCACCGTCAGCAACGGGCTATGTTTACAACAGAATCAACGTCTTAATAATTATACATCTAACATATGAATGAATGAATGAATGAATGAATGAATGAATGAATGAATGAATGAATACAGGCAGCCATGTTAGTACATCACACTAAGTATCAACCAATGCCCACATACTCTATCTTAGACAGGGACGTTACCTTTCAGGTGTAACCGATGTAAAAGTTAAACTATGTCAAGAGTACGCATAACAGTCTCATAAAAAGGCAATTTTGCTGACAGGGACTTATAGTTTTTATGATTCGCATTTATATAATCTTATGCTAGATAGATCGTGTGTCTATACATACAATTTCTTCAATTTTGATACTTTATGTAACATATTGAGGCAAATGTCAATAGCCGCCTGCATCTAATGTATTCAAGGTCCACTTGATATAGTGTAATATGACTCAAAATTAGCATGTGTTAAAACTTCACTCGGTCACGTTTATGGGAAATAAAACGCCAGTGAGAAGATCACAAAACTGGTCAAAGGTGGACATTTGGAACGCTTGGGTGTGGATCTGATGATTTTCACCGGAACGAATGCGACGGATTTTGACAAAATACGTAAACGAACTCATCGTTGTAGGTCGAATATAGAAATAGCCGATTGGTAATAGTGTTTCAACTGGCTATCATGCAGAAGTCACCAGGTTCAAGTTAGTATTTATTATAGTGGTCATTTGTCAGTATGGTGAAATATATTATGTCGAAGGGCATATAAATCTTAACGTAATCGTATTTAATTGTAATTAACTCAGATTCGAAAGTAAATAGTTCGGGCGTAATCGATATCTATCTTCAGCCTTCAAAGAGCTTAGACACTGAGTCAAGCTTATTCCCAGGCGCTCAGCGATATCAATATGGCCAAGTTTGGTCCCAAAAGAGTTCCGATGGTCATGCTGGTCGAGAAATGGACGGCTGCGATAGATGGTATGGTATTTGGAAATGGGGCGACATTGCAGCTCGTCTGGTTAAAAACCTTCACCCTAGAGATTACATGACCCTCTCTGTACGACAACTGCACTGGCTACCCATCTCGGCTCGGATATCCTTCAAAATGTGTCTCTTGATGTTCAAAGTAATGCTCCACCTGACTATATCATCCTTAGTTTACCATGACATTGTGATGTCCTTGAATCACGGCGGGGATTACGCTCAGCCTTAAATGGCGACTGTAATCAGAAGAACAAATCTGAAATTTGGAAACAGAATGTTCTAGGTAGCTGGTCCAGCTGCATGCAACTCTCTACCAGAATCAATCCGAAGAACCACTTCGATAATTAGGCTACTTTTAAAACAAAGCTTTAAACTAATCTATTCTCTAAATACTAGGATAATATGTTGTGGTGTTTAACAAAATCAAAGTATCAGAAAGTTATTCTCCAACTTATCATTGTGTGATACTAGATGGAAAGAGTAACCAGTTAAAGTTTTAGCATGATATAATAATATTTAAGACTTGCACAAACCAATCAAAGTTATATTGCGTTTCAGAAAAAAATACTAAACAGTAACACATTAAACAGTAAACACGAAGAAAAAATATAAGTTGCAGTGTAGTGGTAGAGTAGCAGTGCAAAGTACATAAAACAGTCACTTACTAGGTGACACTTAGTACAATAATTGAAGCACTAAGTACTTATACCTGCCCTATAGCAGTGTAGCAATGTAGCATCTACTGAACGCAATGAACGGCGAACGCTATACAAAACATTATGCCCTGTATTTAAAGTAAAGATGCAGTTTTACTATCAGTCCATCAATTGCACATGTTGGAGCTTTCTATGGTGTTCTTGATAGTTCTTACCTTTGCTGGCACACTGAACTTGCTTCCAGTGCCCTTAACAATTTCATCTCTTTTTGTTCCTCGCTGCGTGTTAACGAGGAATTGAATTCTTCAATCAAGGCAACTCCGTTCTGCAAGATCATTCACAACCTTCACAGAGGTGGCAACCATCTGTTCTTTAGATGTGATTCGTGGAATAGCAGTTAGCTGGAGTCAATCTGCAAGAATTCTTCACCAAGGATCCTAAAAATTGCCATGAAGTGTGTACATGACGTCGTCATGTAGTCCCTTTGTTTCTGTATTGACGAATAGTGGAATCCGTTTTAGAGGTTCATCGCAGTGATCGCACCCTCAGTATCTCTTAGAGCCATGACCAGTAATCTCTTCTCTTCCATCGAGACATTATCGTTGAAAGAATCCCAATCCTACCAGTGGCTCAGACAGGTTTCATAATTAATTTGCGACCAAATGCTGTGGTGACAGCTTCTGCGACAATGCAATACAATACAATACAATACAATACAATACAACACAATACAATATAACTGTAATTTTATAATGCCCTCCATACAAAGTTCAGAAGTGCACATTGAAGCCGGGCGACCATTAAGAGCCATAAATAGACTGAAAGAGGTAAGTTTTCAGTTTAGAGCAAAAGACAGTCTCGCTGAGAGAGTTGCGAACAAGAGGAGGTAGAGAGTTCCAGATGGAGGGACCGGCAACGGTGAATGAGCATCGGCCAAAGACAAGGCGTGTGCCTGGAATAACATACTTTCCAGCAGATGCTGATCGAAGAGAGGAGCGACTTTTAACAGAGTTGCAAGGTGTGACCATGAAAGACAAGTATGAAGGGAGATGATCTGTACATGCTCTGTACATGAGGAGTGCCAGCTTGAAGCGGATACGCTCACCGACAGGAAGCCAGTGTAGAGAACGAAGAGCAGGTGTGATCTCGGTAAGAGAGTCCAAGACACAGTCTTGCAACCTGATGCACTATTCTGGTTAGAGGAAGCAGTGTGCATTCAGGTTGACCATAGAGTACCGAGTTGCAGTAGACAAGTCGCGTCAGAATAAGGCAGTGTATCAGTGTTTTCAGTGATGCTGAGTCAAGAGTAGAGCGAAGCTGTCGGATTCTCCTGAGATGAACAAGCACGCCAGAGAGATGGCAGCTATTTGAGCTTAGAGGGAAAGTGCTGAGTCAAGGATGACCCCAACATCCCGAACAGTAGATGCTGGAGAGAGTAGAGATGAGGAAGTAGAGAGTGAGAGTTCAGTTACTTCAGTACACTGTAGCAGCTTATAGGAACGGTCAATCCAGATGAGCTCAGATTTGCCGGGATTGAGTTTGAGGTGCATAGACCGGCTCCATAGCATGACGTCGTCAATGCAGGCACGAAGTCTCTTTGTAGCATTTGCAACCACATTTAGTCGCAGATGTACATAGAGTTGGGCATCATCAGCATAGAGGTGGATTTCTATGCCATGACGAGAGGCGATGGCTGAGAGAGCAGAGGTATAGAGAATGAACAATAGAGGCCACAGGACATAACCTTGTGGGACACCGAAGAGCACAGAAGCGATGGATGAAATGAGGAAGACTTCAGGAAGTTGATGCGAACATACTGAGTGCGGTTAGAGAGGTATGACAGAAACCAGCTGAGGATAGTGCCGGAGATGCCAAAGGAATCTTGCAAGACTTTAAGTATAGGATGCAGTGATCTACACAGTCAAAAGCAGCAGAGAAGTCTAGGAGTATTAAGGCAGTCACATATCCCTTGTCAGCAGCAAGGACCAGGTCATTATAGACTTTCAGAACGGCTGTTTCTGTGGAGTGGAATTGCCTTAATCCCGACTGAAGAGGCGGAAGCAGGTTGTTAACAGAGAGGTAAGAGTAGAGCAGAGTGCGGACTACTCTCTCTATCATCTTAGATAGGAAGGACACACTAGATATAGGCCTATAGTTAGAACAGAGAGTGGGATCAAGACCACTCTTCTTGAGACGAGGACGAATGACTGCCCTCTTCTGAGAATTCCTAGGAAGTATGCCAGTACAGAGAGAAAGGTTGATTAAGAAAGCTAGGATAATGGCAAAGAAGTGAGGTTGAGATTTTAGAAACCATGTTGGCACAGGGTCGAGTTCACAGTTTTTGGATGTAGATTTTGTCAGTAAGTCAGCAATGTAGTCAGGAGTTACAGGGTCAAAGGTTGATGGTGAAGGTGTAGTAAGGATAGGCACATCCGGAGGAGGAAAGTTTTCAGTGCTATCTTTAACATGGTTAACTTCATCCAAGAAGGAATTTAACAATTCGTCTGGTATGCCGGCTTGGCAGTCTGGAGCAGCTGGGTGGAGAACAGAGTTCAGGATATTCCAGGTGTTTTACTACCTGTGCATCACCAAGACGTCTACGTATGAATTCGACACGCTTCTCCTGGTGTCGTTGGTTGACTTGGTGTTTAACAAAGGCTTCTCGAGTTTCGACTGTTCGTTACGATGGCGCACACCTCCAGGGTGGTTGTGTTTATTGAAGCTCGGCGAAAATACTCTCTATTTAATAAATTTCTCCAAGTTTCGATACCTACTCGTTGCTACAGTCTACAGGATAGAATAGAAATAAATTGACTACAGCCCGTGATTTATATTACAAGTGGCGGTAACGTTATATTGCGTCTAACTGATATTCCATTCTCGCTTATTCGTCGAAATGGTTCTTACGTACTCTGCGGCGGAACTGCACGCATTTCGAAGCTCGTCTGGGCCAATACCCCGCCGAACTAGAAAGAGTCTCTTCAAACACCAAATATGGAGGCCGAAACCTACAGGATAGAATACAAATAAATAGAAATATCGAGCTCGCAGAGGAAACCTCCACCGCCTGTCCACTGTGTCCAGCGTCCCCTTCGCGTCTGCATCCTCAATGTCCGCTCGCTCGGGAATAAAGCCTCCTCAGTTCAGGAACTCTTCGCCTCCTCGGAATTCGACGTTTACTGCGCTGTCGAGACCTGGCATGAAGCCAGCAACTCTCCGTCAGTCATCCTGTCAACACCTGACGACTATCTCTGCGTTGACGAGCCACGGTCTCTCGGTCCAGACGAAAGCCGTCCTCATGGTGGGATATGCTTGTTCCACCATAAAACTCCGCTCTACCAAACACGAGCTAGGTTATTGTACCCCTAGCACCTTTGAGCACCTCTCCATTCTTGTCACCTCGGGGCACCAACGGCTACTTGTTGCTGGCCTTTATCGCCCTGGCTCTCAGAGAACAACACCTACCTTCTTCAGTGAATTCTCTGAGTTCCTATCTCATCTATCTGTTCTCTCCTACCCTGTCTATCTACTTGGTGACCTCAACATACATCTTGACAATGCTGATCTCTCTGACACCACAACCATCACACATCTTCTCGACTATTTCTCTTTTGTTCAGCACATATCTGTGCCCACGCATAACAGAGGACACACTCTTGATGTCGTCATCACACCTACCGGTGCTCTCATCCAAAACCTCTCCGTCTCCACCCCCAGCCTCTCCGATGACTCTCTCATCAGCTTCTGCATCGACCGACAAACAGTTTCACCGGCTCGTGATGTTGTGAAGCGCAGATGCTACACAAACTTCAAACTGGACGCATTCACTCAGGACCTTCTCACCACTGAACTCTTTCAACTAGCGTCTACACCTCAGACTTCACCTGACCCTGAGCAAGCCTTTCTACTCTACGACTCCACACTACAAGACCTACTGGATCGTCACGCTCCTCTGCGCACCATCAACATACGACCAAGAGCAGGATGCCCGTGGTTTGACGGCGAATGTTCACAGTCAAAGAGGGTAACCAGGCGACCTCCATGTCAAGGTATGCCTGTGTCCCAAGATATTCTATCCCCCTAAAGCATATCCCTCTGATGGAATAAACCGGTTTAGAGTATCCTTGTGGATAAACCATTCTATCCCCCCCCCCCATCGTCATACGCATCACGATAGCGAAGACTAAAATCCAGTCAAAATCACCAAAACAGAGTAAATTAATTTCAGGTCGACGTATGCTATGCAATTTAAAATATGTTGCGTGTAGGCCTACAATAAATCTAAACAGTACGACTGAATATACTTAGAAACCGCCATAAATGCAAACTAGACCGAATACTCCATTTCGCTAAGGGAGATACTCATGTATGGGGGGGGATACTTTTATTTCGTGACACCGGCAGACTACATAGCAAGCTGACAGATGGTTTTCATACTGTTTGCGGAAGAGCCACAGCGTCATGGAGCTAATGGCTCTGAAGCAACCAGAGGGTGACCCGTCAGAACAGCCCAGAACAAATGGGCCCCGACAAAACGGCCCCGATAAATGGGCCCCGACAAAACGACCCAACAAGACAGCCACCGTTAAAATGGCCTCGACAAAACAGCCCCGTCAAATTGGCTTCCGTGAAATTGTCCCCCGTCATATCGGCCTCGTCAAATCAGCCCACGTCAAATCGGCCCCAGTCATATTGGCCCCAGTCATATCGTCCCCAGTAAAGTCGGCCCATACAAAATATCCAATGTTCCAACTACTTTTAAGCTTACGCTGACAAACGATGTTGAAATGAGGCCTCAAGCGACGGTTCAGCTGGGCAATGGACTGCGGGGAACCAGCGTCTAATACTAACTGGTTGGCGTATTTAATTATTTAAATGCTTTCAATGACAACTATCATAAATCCAACTTCTATTTATGCAACGAATTATTTTCATAAATCCAACTTCTATTGAAGCAAAGACTTAGTTTCATCAGCCAGCTTCTATTTACAGAAACAATACTTTTTTTCATCAATTCAGCTTCTATTTAAGCAAAGAATTAATTTAATCAATCCGACTTCCATTTAGGCAAGTAATTCTTTTCATCAATCCAACTTCCATTTTAAACTGACCACATAAAATAATTTGGCAACTTAAACTATGGTTTTACCAGTCCGCCTTCTATTTGCATCAAAGAATTCTTTTCATCAATCCATCATAAAAGTATTTGGGACTTGGGATATTTTGAGAGGGGCCGATGTGACTGGCCGATATGACGAGTGTCGATATGACGGGAGCCGTTATGACGGGGGCCGATATGACGGGGTTGTTTTATCGAGGCCATTTTGATGGGGGCTCTTTCGTCGGGGCCGTGTTGTCGGGGCCCATTTGTCGGGGCCGTTTTGTCGGGGCCTATTTGTCCTGGGTCGTTCTGAAGGGGTACCCAAACAGACAGCATGGTAAATTGTTCCTATTATATCTTAAATGGATTCCACTGTGAGGCGCTCCATTAAATAAAACAATCGACTGCTCCAGAAGTTCACGGTAGTCATCTGGCGCTTGGAGTGTTTCCAGCTGACCTACTCCAAACTCTATGACACTGTTTTTCCATGGAGTGTTAATAAATTCCATACTTGTCATCCTCGGGGGCTGTGGAAGATGAAGCTTGATTTATTCGATGCTATAGAAATCTTTGAAATGGTCAAACAGTTGTATTTCAGGAGACTCTGAGACATAATAGGTGCAAATCATCTTCTCCAGCATGACCTTCTAGATGTGGTTATGGCGTGCTAAATGTTGGAACTCTGGACCAAGCTGGACCCTCCTGGTGAAGCCATTGCAAGAATATTTGAGCTGCCTTCCTGTCACTTACATTTGTCCGACCTAGTACCGCATCCACTTCAAGGAGTGATCACATTCAATCTCGGCTTTGAAGTTCGCGGATCTTCCTCAGGATCAGGTGACAAGGTCCGACAATAATCCATTACAATAATCATCACCTTCTTGAATATCAGTCCTGGTGGCAGTGGTAAGAACTTATCATGTCACAAAGTTCTGCTTATTTTATCTCCACAGAATTATTTGCTGCAGATGTTTTAAGCTTCTTCACGCATTTTTCCTCGAGTGCGAGATTTCTATCTACTCCGGCTATCGTTCCTCTCCGACCTTTTTCTCGCTGTGCCACCAGAAACAACTGCTCTTGCTTCATTTTTATTGGGGAACACTATTAAACAACTCAACCAGGTGGTCCTGAAACATTTCTTGATTACAAATTGTTTCCAATGCATTATTTAAGAATAATTGGTGACAAATATAAAAAAATGCACTTTTACAGAATTTCAACTGGATTGTGCAAGTCCTAAATAATGTTCAACCTTAAACATATTTGGGCTATAGAGTCTCAATATACTCCATCACCAAATGGTTGGGCGGGGATTAGAATTTAGATGAGAATTCTCCAGGAGGGATGGGAACGGTACCACGTCAGAACGGCCCAGGGACAAATAGGCCCCGACAAAACGGCCCCGACAAATGGGCCCCGAGAAAACGGCCCCGACAAAACGGTCCTCGACAAAATGGCCTCGACAAAACAGTCCCGTCATATCGGCCCCCGTCATAACGGCCCCCGTCATATCGACACTTCCGTCATATTGGCCCCCCGTCAAATCGGCCCCCCCGTCATATCGGCCCCCGTCATATCGGCCCCAGTCATATCGGCCTCGTCATATCGGCCCCAGTCATATCGGCCCCATACAAAATATCCAGTGTTCAAAGAACTTTTAAGCTTACGCTGACAAACTATGTCAGTACTGGTGACAGTTTATTTAACAGAGAGGAACAGCTTCGGCTATGTCCGCCCTTTCCAATCGGTTTGAGCATCCCCGATGTGATTCTAGAGATGCCCGGAAGCTTGCCAATCTGTAATGTCCGGACTTCTCGAGTCCTTTTCGCTCCAAGAGAATCATCTCGAGATTAATAATGGGATCCTTGAACTCAGCCTGGGTTACATGCTGAATGCTGATGCTAATCAGTTGGCTGGTTACTGGTTAGCCTGCAAACAAGGATTCGTAATGATAACGTCATCCAGCCAGTTTATCCTCCGTAGATCAGAGGCAGGTCTTATCCCTGTTGAGATCGGTCTACTGATGCTCTTGTAAGTAGGTATGGGCCGATTAATCGTTCGCATTTTGCACTAATAGGTATTAATCGGAATCGGCATATCCCAGGACTACTGATCCATATACATAATAAAGTAATATAATACGTTTGAAAAATAATAATTTCTTCGTTCATTAATACATAAATAGTAACCCGTTTTTTCGACCTCCTCCGATAATCTACAATGTTTATTATTGAATGTACGTGCAAAGTAATGAAATAGTTTAGTGAAAAAAACTCTCGTTCGAATGACTGCCCTCTTCTGAGAATTCCTAGGAAGTATGCCAGTACAGAGAGAAAGGTTGATTAAGCAAAAGCTAGGATAATGGCAAAGAAGTGAGGCTGAGATTTTTAGAAACCATGTTGCGGCACCAGGGTCGAGTTCGGCTACAGTTTCTTTTGGATGTAGATTTTGTCAGTAAGTCAGCAATGTAGTCAGGAGCGCGGTGTGGGTCAAAGGTTGAGTTTTCGTGAAGGTGTGTGTAAGGATAGGCATCATCCGGAGGAGGAAAGTTTTTCAAAAGCTATCTTTAACATGGTTAACTTCATCCAAGAAGGAATTTAACAATTCGTCTGGTATGTGCCGGCTTGGGCAGTCTGGAGCAGCTGGGTGGAGAACAGGAGTTCTCCAGATATCTCCAGGTGTTTTACTACCTGTGCATCACCAAGACGTCTACGTGCATGAATCTCGACACGCTTCTCCTGGTGTCGTTTGGTTGACTTGGAAAGTTTAACAAAGGCTTCTCGAGTTTCGAGCCTGTTCGTTACGATGGCGCACACCTCCAGGGTGGTTGTGTTTATTGAAGCTCGGCGAAAATACTCTCTATTTAATAAATTTCTCCAAGTTTCGATACCTACTCGTTGCTACAGTCTACAGGATAGAATAGAAATAAATTGACTACAGCCCGTGATTTATATTACAAGTGGCGGTAACGTTATATTGCGTCTAACTGATATTCCATTCTCGCTTATTCGTCGAAATGGTTCTTACGTACTCTGCGGCGGAACTGCACGCATTTCGATAGCCTCGTCTGGGCCAATAACCCGCCGAACTAGAAAGAGTCTCTTCAAACACCAAATATGGAGGCCGAAACCTACAGGATAGAATACAAATAAATAGAAATATCGAGCTCGCAGAGGAAACCTCCACCGCCTGTCCACTGTGTCCAGCGTCCCCTTCGCGTCTGCATCCTCAATGTCCGCTCGCTCGGGAATAAAGCCTCCTCAGTTCAGGAACTCTTCGCCTCCTCGGAATTCGACGTTTACTGCGCTGTCGAGACCTGGCATGAAGCCAGCAACTCTCCGTCAGTCATCCTGTCAACACCTGACGACTATCTCTGCGTTGACGAGCCACGGTCTCTCGGTCCAGACGAAAGCCGTCCTCATGGTGGGATATGCTTGTTCCACCATAAAACTCCGCTCTACCAAACACGAGCTAGGTTATTGTACCCCTAGCACCTTTGAGCACCTCTCCATTCTTGTCACCTCGGGGCACCAACGGCTACTTGTTGCTGGCCTTTATCGCCCTGGCTCTCAGAGAACAACACCTACCTTCTTCAGTGAATTCTCTGAGTTCCTATCTCATCTATCTGTTCTCTCCTACCCTGTCTATCTACTTGGTGACCTCAACATACATCTTGACAATGCTGATCTCTCTGACACCACAACCATCACACATCTTCTCGACTATTTCTCTTTTGTTCAGCACATATCTGTGCCCACGCATAACAGAGGACACACTCTTGATGTCGTCATCACACCTACCGGTGCTCTCATCCAAAACCTCTCCGTCTCCACCCCCAGCCTCTCCGATGACTCTCTCATCAGCTTCTGCATCGACCGACAAACAGTTTCACCGGCTCGTGATGTTGTGAAGCGCAGATGCTACACAAACTTCAAACTGGACGCATTCACTCAGGACCTTCTCACCACTGAACTCTTTCAACTAGCGTCTACACCTCAGACTTCACCTGACCCTGAGCAAGCCTTTCTACTCTACGACTCCACACTACAAGACCTACTGGATCGTCACGCTCCTCTGCGCACCATCAACATACGACCAAGAGCAGGATGCCCGTGGTTTGACGGCGAATGTTCACAGTCAAAGAGGGTAACCAGGCGACCTCCATGTCAAGGTATGCCTGTGTCCCAAGATATTCTATCCCCCTAAAGCATATCCCTCTGATGGAATAAACCGGTTTAGAGTATCCTTGTGGATAAACCATTCTATCCCCCCCCCCATCGTCATACGCATCACGATAGCGAAGACTCAAAACCAGTCAAAATCACCAAAACAGAGTAAATTAATTTCAGGTCGACGTATGCTATGCAATTTAAAATATGTTGCGTGTAGGCCTACAATAAATCTAAACAGTACGACTGAATATACTTAGAAACCGCCATAAATGCAAACTAGACCGAATACTCCATTTCGCTAAGGGAGATACTCATGTATGGGGGTGATACTCTATTTCGTGACACCGGCAGACTACATAGCAAGCTGACAGATGGTTTTCATACTGTTTGCGGAAGAGCCACAGCGTCATGGAGCTAATGGCTCTGAAGCAACCAGAGGGTGACCCGTCAGAACAGCCCAGAACAAATGGGCCCCGACAAAACGGCCCCGATAAATGGGCCCCGACAAAACGACCCAACAAGACAGCCACCGTTAAAATGGCCTCGACAAAACAGCCCCGTCAAATTGGCTTCCGTGAAATTGTCCCCCGTCATATCGGCCTCGTCAAATCAGCCCACGTCAAATCCGGCCCCAGTCATATTGGCTCCCAGTCATATCGTCCCCAGTAAAGTTCGGCCCATACAAAATATCCAATGTTCCAACTACTTTTTAAGCTTACGCTGACAAACGATGTTGAAATGAGGCCTCAAGCGACGGTTCAGCTGGGCAATGGACTGCGGGGAACCATCGTCTAATACTAACTGGTTGGCGTATTTAATTATTTAAATGCTTTCAATGACAACTATCATAAATCCAACTTCTATTTATGCAACGAATTATTTTCATAAATCCAACTTCTATTGAAGCAAAGACTTAGTTTCATCAGCCAGCTTCTATTTACAGAAACAATACTTTTTTTCATCAATTCAGCTTCTATTTAAGCAAAGAATTAATTTAATCAATCCGACTTCCATTTAGGCAAGTAATTCTTTTCATCAATCCAACTTCCATTTTAAACTGACCACATAAAATAATTTGGCAACTTAAACTATGGTTTTACCAGTCCGCCTTCTATTTGCATCAAAGAATTCTTTTCATCAATCCATCATAAAAGTATTTGGGACTTGGGATATTTTGAGAGGGGCCGATGTGACTGGCCGATATGACGAGTGTCGATATGACGGGAGCCGTTATGACGGGGCCGATATGACGGGTGTTGTTTTATCGAGGCCATTTTGATGGGGGCTCTTTCGTCGGGGCCGTGTTGTCGGGGCCCATTTGTCGGGGCCGTTTTGTCGGGGCCTAGTTTGTCCTGGGTCGTTCTGAAGGGGTACCCAAACAGACAGCATGGTAAATTGTTCCTATTATATCTTAAATGGATTCCACTGTGAGGCGCTCCATTAAATAAAACAATCGACTGCTCCAGTGCAGCAGTTCACGGTAGTCATCTGGCGCTTGGAGTGTTTCCAGCTGACCTACTCCAAACTCTATGACACTGTTTTCCATGGAGTGTTAATAAATTCCATATACTTGTCATCCTCTGGGGCTGTGGAAGATGAAGCTTGATTTATTCGATGCTATAGAAATCTTTGAAATGGACAAACAGTTGTATTTCAGGAGACTCTGAGACATAATAGATGCAAATCATCTTCTCCAGCATGATCCTTCTAGATGTGGTTATGGCGTGCTAAATGTTGGAACTCTGGATCATGCTGGACCTCTCCTGATGAAGCCATTGCAGAGAATATTTGAGCTGCCTTCCTGTCACTTACATTTGTCCGACCTAGTACCGCATCCACTTCAGGAGTGATCACATTCAATCTCGGCTTTTTGAAGTTCGCGGATCTTCCTCAGGATCAGGTGACAAGGTCCGACAATAATCCATTACAATAATCATCACCTTCTTGAATATCAGTCCTGGTGGCAGTGGTAAGAACTTATCATGTCACAAAGTTCTGCTTATTTTATCTCCACAGAATTATTTGCTGCAGATGTTTTAAGCTTCTTCACGCATTTTTCCTCGAGTGCGAGATTTCTATCTACTCCGGCTATCGTTCCTCTCCGACCTTTTTCTCGCTGTGCCACCAGAAACAACTGCTCTTGCTTCATTTTTATTGGGGAACACTATTAAACAACTCAACCAGGTGGTCCTGAAACATTTCTTGATTACAAATTGTTTCCAATGCATTATTTAAGAATAATTGGTGACAAATATAAAAAAATGCACTTTTACAGAATTTCAACTGGATTGTGCAAGTCCTAAATAATGTTCAACCTTAAACATATTTGGGCTATAGAGTCTCAATATACTCCATCACCAAATGGTTGGGCGGGGATTAGAAAATTTAGATGAGAATTCTCCAGGAGGGATGGGAACGGTACCACGTCAGAACGGCCCAGGACAAATAGGCCCCGACAAAACGGCCCCGACAAATGGGCCCCGACAAAACGGCCCCGACAAAACGGTCCTCGACAAAATGGCCTCGACAAAACAGTCCCGTCATATCGGCCCCCGTCATAACGGCCCCCGTCATATCGACCCTCGTCATATTGGCCCCCGTCAAATCGGCCCCCCGTCATATCGGCCCCCCGTCATATCGGCCCCAGTCATATCGGCCCCCGTCATATCGGCCCCAGTCATATCGGCCCCATACAAAATATCCAGTGTTCCAAGTACTTTTAAGCTTACGCTGACAAACTATGTCAGTACTGGTGACAGTTTATTTAACAGAGAGGAACAGCTTCGGCTATGTCCGCCCTTTCCAATCGGTTTGAGCATCCCCGATGTGATTCTAGAGATGCCCGGAAGCTTGCCAATCTGTAATGTCCGGACTTCTCGAGTCCTTTTCGCTCCAAGAGAATCATCTCGAGATTAATAATGGGATCCTTGAACTCAGCCTGGGTTACATGCTGAATGCTGATGCTAATCAGTTGGCTGGTTACTGGTTAGCCTGCAAACAAGGATTCGTAATGATAACGTCATCCAGCCAGTTTATCCTCCGTAGATCAGAGGCAGGTCTTATCCCTGTTGAGATCGGTCTACTGATGCTCTTGTAAGTAGGTATGGGCCGATTAATCGTTCGCATTTTGCACTAATAGGTATTAATCGGAATCGGCATATCCCAGGACTACTGATCCATATACATAATAAAGTAATATAATACGTTTGAAAAATAATAATTTCTTCGTTCATTAATACATAAATAGTAACCCGTTTTTTCGACCTCCTCCGATAATCTACAATGTTTATTATTGAATGTACGTGCAAAGTAATGAAATAGTTTAGTGAAAAAAACTCTCGTTCGAATGACATCTTTTTTTGTTTTAGCTTTAAAAAGCCTTTAATTATTATATCTTTGCAAATGAAAACAAATATTACTGATATTAATCGGATTCGGCCGCAAAGCAGGCCATATGGGTATTAGTGTGGTCCAAACTTACATGGGAAAAATATTTTTTCAAAATATGCTGCTCCACAAGGCTGCCCTGTTACACTTGACTAGAAGACTCTGTATTGAAAAAATTGAAGAGATCTGAGCATGTTTAGAGGTCGCTAGGTTTTGACACTTTTTTTAGAAATTGCAAAAATTGTGCATCTGACGTGTTAATAGCTGCATTATGAATTAAAATTAGCACCCATGAACATCAAGCACCATCTTTCTAAATCATGATCAATATGCCAACTGTATTTAAGTAAATGAAAGAATAATAAGCTTATTTACAAATAAAACACTTGTGTCAAGTTCTTTCTGATAGATAAACTGTTGTTGTCTTATATCTAATTTTAAAATTTTCCATGCCAACTTTTCATTACAATTCGTTTCAAATACAATAATTGGATTGTTCAGTATTGCTCTATATGCTGCAAATTTAGCATTAATAGAGTTTTTTAATATGTGAAGCCAGCCTTGAATATGAAATAATCTTACAGTACATGTTTTTTCACTTTCAGTACATGTTTTTTTCACTTTCTGCAATAAAAGCTCATACGTGACAAAACGGCAGCTATGGTGGAACTGGCATCAACAAGGAGTTTCCACAATGTTGGTTGTTAGGGATACCAGACAAAAACATTCTTGGTCTGGACTCCCAAAAAATGAGGCAATCCTGAGGAATTTCACGTTGCATTACCATAATAGACTAACAGTTGGTGAGGCCACGAAAGCAGCAATAATAGCTGCGTTGGTAATTCGGGAGATAGCTAGAATCCCGCACAGCGTGCTGATTCGGGTGTTCGCAAGCACTGGAAGTTGTATGAGCCAAGATTTCTGCTGATTCAAGGAGTTACAGTTTGAGGACGATTTAAATTAACTCTTTCAGTCGTCATCTCTTATATTTCTTCGAATACCTTATAGCCACGCGCTTTCTTTGATGAGCATGTCACTGAAGACATCGAGGCTGCTCTGATAATACAATCTTACTCATCCACCTAATCCGCTATCCATGTAGCGTATGGACAGGAAATCCTTCGACCACCAGACTCCACTGGAAGCGTTTGTCTTTAAAACTGCTTGATCTTCTTACCATCCAGGGTCAAGAACAACCCACAGCCTTACTATCAAAGGCTTCTACTCCCTGACCATGGACCCTATTTTCCAGTCGATGAAGGCAAATGTCAAACTGTTGATGGTTGTCAGTGACTGCGCAGAACGTGAAGTGGCTCTGATCCATTCTAACAATGATGTTATAAGGATGAGTCACAGAAACAATACTTGCTGCAACTTGTCTCCAGTCATTGGACAAAATTTTCTGTTCCAACGAAGGCGAAATGAATAATAGTGGGTTGCGGGTTTTCAAGCACTTCAATTTATGCAGACTGAATAACTTCTTTAATTATCCAAACTATATTTCATTACAAACTTAATGCAGTCTGACTAAGCAGTAACACTGCAGTATATATTTCTAATTGGGGCTGTTTATTGTTCAAAATAAAAACGGACTTGAAAAAAATTATAACTGATTTGAAAAAAAAATCAAAATTATACATGTTTTTTGACAAGTTCATACTATAGCAAAAAGTCGAAAAACATAGCGACTTCTAAATATAGTTCAATCTGTCCAAAATTTTGCACAGAGACTCATGTTTTCATGTGTAACAAGGGCAGCCTTGGGAGCAATGCATTTTCAACTTTTAATTTTTTGGACCACACTAATGGGTATATTTCACAAGAGGGGCAAATTAGATAAATTTCCGTCTTCTCCTTTGGACGGCTTACACAAAGTGTAAAATTATAATTTATAATTTTTAAATACATTGTAAGGCATGAATTAGTTATAAAAAATTATTTATATTATATTATTTAGATGATTAGTATGATAAAAAAATTATAAAGTACAATTTTAACCCGAAATTGCATTGTCCTTTCTAATGGCGAGTCAATTCAACGTTATGTTAGGGTAACAGCTGAAACGCTGAACTGATGTTTTATAATTTTTAGATCATTAACTTACATATATCCACTGCTCCATATGGCTTTTATTAACTAATTGACGAACTAAATGATTAAAAAATAATTAAAACCCTCTGTCTTCAAATATTGCCTACAACTCCGTTACGAATGGGTTCTGCCATCTGTGGAACAAATTGAAAACTCAATTTTTGAATTGACATCTTCGATAGCAGGGAACATTTCTGCATTGAATTTACCAACAAGAAATCAATATGGATGTTTGCTTCTGTTGACAATTTTCGGAAATTTATCCGGTAATGTAATAGTATGAAAAAGATTTACAACTCCGTGACTATAATTACTGCACTTTGCGTATATATATATAATTATTTCTTTCAAAAATAATATTGACACTGACAGCATTTTTGAACAACCGGGTTTCGACAACCACAATTCTACATAGAAATATAGTGCCAAGATGGGGCAAGAAACGAGAACCAAAACCAAGTCCAAACTCGATATACCAACCAAAGCCAAGACTAGCCCGATATACCAACCGAGAAGCAAGACAAGTCCAAACTCGATATACCAACCAAAGCCAACCGAAAGCCAGATATACCAACCAGATCCCAGACTAGCCCGATGTACCAACCGAAACCAAGACCAGCCCGATGTACCAACCGAAACCAAACTAGATGCCAACCAAAACCAAGTCCATGATACCAACCAAAACCAAACCCAAACTAGATGTTCCAACCAAAACCAAGACCAGCCCAATGCACCAACCAAAACCACGACTAGCCCGATATACCAACCAAAAAACCAAGACCAAACTCGATGCACAACCAAAACCAAGGGCAAACTAGATATGCCAACCGAAACCAAGACCAAACACGATATACCAACCAACACCAATCCCAAACAGATGTACCAACCAAGACCAAGACTAGCTCGATGTACCAACCAAAACCAAGACAAGACTCGATATACCAACTAGAACCAAAGCCAAACTAGATGCACCAACCGAAACCAAGACTAGCCCAATGTACCAACCAAAAACCAAGACCCGACTCGACATACCATCCAAACCCAAGACCAAACTAGATGCACCAACCAAAACCAAGACCAGACTCCATGTACCATCCAAAACCAAACCCAAACTAGATGCACCAAAATCCAGGACCAGACCAAACCAAAACCAGATATACATAAAACCAAACCAAAACCAAAACCAACCACCGATACACCAACCAAAACACAACCCCAAACTAGATACACCAACCGAAGCCAAATCCAACTATATGCACCAACAAAAACAAAGACTGGCCCGATGTACCAACCAAAACCAACCAAGACTAGCTCGATGTACCAACCAAAACCAAGACCAAACTCGATATACCAACAAAGACCAAACTGCATATACCATCCAAAACCCAAACACGATGTACCAACCAAAATCCAAGACCAACCACGATATGCCAACCAAATCCAAGACCAACCCAGAATATACCAACCAAGACCAAGGCCAAATACGATGTACCAACCAAATCCAAGACCAACCCCGAAATACCAACCAAACCAAGACTAGCCCGAAATACCAACAAAACCCAAGACTAGCCCGATGGACCAACCGAAACAAAGGCCAAACTCGAAATACGAAACAAAAGCCAAGACCAAACCCGATATACCAACGAAAACCAAGGCCAAATCCGATGCCCCAGCCAAATGCAAGAGCAAAATCCAAAATACCAACAAAACCACGAGACAAGCCCCAAAACACAAATTTTTCCAATAGATACACCAACCCAGACCAAGGTCTACACCGGCATACCAATCCGAGACAAGATCTACACGATATGGCTGCCCGATGTCTACACCAGCCCCAAAGAATATCCGCACGAGTACAAAGTGTCGCCACAACCCCACTAGGTACCATACGAAATTTCCAAAAAAGTACAACAGTACAAATTCCAAAACTACTCGTCGTCGAAACAACCAATTGGACAAATAGTTGTCGAAGAGAATATAGATATTTCGTTTGTATGCCAGTTGTCGGAAAGTACAATAGTACAAATTCCAAAACTACTACGTCGAAACAACCAATTGGACAAATAGTTGTCGAAGAGAATATAGATATTTCGTTTGTATGCCAGTTGTCGGAAAGTACAATAGTACAAATTCCAAAACTACTACGTCGAAACAACCAATTGGACAAATAGTTGTCGAAGAGAATATAGATATTTCGTTTGTATGCCAGTTGTCGGAAACAAACAAAGAGATATAGTAGTGCAAAGCACAATAGTACAAATTCCAAAACTACTCGTCGTCGAAACAACCAATTGGACAAATAGTTGTCGAAGAGAATATAGATATTTCGTTTGTATGCCAGTTGTCGGAAACAAACAAAGAGATACAGTATTCCAAAGTACACACAAGAGTACAATGGCTGTGCAAGCAACATTCGAGAGTATAGGTATTCGAACCAAGAAGTCGATATCGCACCACCTATTGGTCGAAAATGCCTACGAGAACAACCTCTTGTCGGACATTTCCAGAGTCGACTACCTAGCCAAACACAGGGGCTGCACACATCTTCGCCCACTAGACGGTCTTCCAGTATTTGTAGACGATATATATGTTTTTGGCTATCTTCGCAAGGAAGACATCGTGGAAACCAAAGGACAAATTCTATGTACCACGGGAGATACCGGTTCTGCAAAGAACATATTGTCTCGTGTTGTACTTGCGGTGCGCACAGCAATGGGCGGAACAGACGATGGTGCTTGTCGTCGCATACCAACCAACCTCCTCCAAACCATTGCCCTCCACAAGGAAGCCGGTAGCACAATTCGTGCCACAGTCGCAAGAATCGAAGAAAATACGGACTGTGCAGCCAAAACGAAATGGCTGGAACTATACGAGGGCAAAGAACCAGTCGGCCTATTTGTGGCAAAGGTAGATGTTTCCGAGATTCCCATAGAGGAATTGCAAGCGGCACTACCAACATTCGAGAGGCAGCTCCTATCCCATGGCTATGGGCTATATTCTATCGACTACACCCAAGACTTCTCCGGTGTCCTCGATCGCAAAACCCTCGTAGAATATCTATGCAGGACACACAACTTTCGAGAGCAAGGCGATTTCTACAGCGCGATGTGCTACAAAGAAGGACCAACAATTTTGGACAACACCAACAGCGTCGGAAACCATGTCTGCACATGGATCCAAAATACCCCAAATGGTAGCACCACTCGCACAAAAATCTACAACAAAATTGTCTCGAATTTCGAGGCGGGAGATGTCCAAGCCACAATTGGGGCCCATCTCTCCGAATATGTAGATTGTCCAAACGAACATCTTCGCAAAACCTTCCACCACCCAGATGTACAAGAAAGAGGATGCACACGAATCGAGGTATCGCTATACGGATGTTTCGGCGACCAACTCTCCACAGACACCGCCAAAACCGTTGTAGACGAGGTACTAGAGTTGGTATCTCCGAACAACGATGGACTATTCGTCGTGCAAACCCCGGAACAACAATGGAGGAACCTCGCTGCAGGTCTAGATAGATGCCTTGTCTTGGCCAATCGTCCGCAAGGCGAAATCTATGTAGCTTGGTATGCCCATACGAGAACCGGCAGAGTCGCGGGTATACGAATCTCCCCAACACAGACTACTATGGAAGACGACAAAAAATGGGAGAGAGCCGTTTCTTGGGCCGCAGGAGATTTCGGATTTCGCGCCTGCCCCATCTTCCGCATAGACATACTTTCTATCGAACCGGAAAATATCGAGATAGCACCTCTACAATGCTACACCAAGGACCAGGATTCTAGGACAATTCTAGCTGCCAGCAAAATGCCAATGCAACTACACGAAGGAGCACCAGATCCGGCAATACTTCTTCCAGAAACTCTGCATATTTCGTGGATTTGGAGAAAAAAGAAGACCCACTCCATCGGTGTCGAACAGTCCGAATTCGAACTACAGAAAGTAGCAACGAGCAGAAAAATCTCTATGCTTTCGAAGGCTGGTAGAGAGGCGCGCTTGCGGGACATAGAAGACGCTCTATTGGCACACGAATGGCGACAACAAACAGTAGATCTTCGAGAGGAACGAATCCTCCGCGAGAAAGAACAATACCAAAGACGAAAGACCGAGCTGGAAGAAATGCGTGCCTTTGTCGAGATCCAGAAGCGAAACAAAGCGCTTTCGATCCAAAGATACGAGAAAGTAGTATCTGCGCTACAAGGACCAACAAAGAAGGTGTCGGATCTAGCAAAATCCGAGACATGGTGCTGCCAAGTTCTTGGATATATTTGTCCAAACAAGTGCTACAAAACTTTTCCAGCCCGCCAGACCGTCGAAGGTATTCGAGTTGTTCTAGCACCTCGCAAACCCGCAGCAAACGACGACGAGGGGGAGCCAATAGTTGTATGGGCCACCAAAGCACTCTCGAAGATTCTCGAAGGATGTGCAGACGACTTCCAGATAGAGCAGGCAAAAAACAAAAACATATGCTACCTACCCGCAAACAAGGAGTGCAGACTATATATCGATATTCTACCACAGAAGTCGTTTCTACCCACCACAAAAGAGAACGAAGAAATCTATGGACCTCCAACCACCATATTCTGGAACCCAATTGTAGTAGTTGTGGCACCAACGCCTGGAAAAAAGAAGGTTTTGCAAGAACTAGCCGACAAAACCCAGGAATTCTGCAGCGAAATAGCAAAGCAAGAACTGGAAGAAGCCAAGACTCGCATGTTTGTCGCCCCATCCCCAATCGCAAAAGACTGCGCCAGGACAATGGACTTGGAAGAAGGAGAGTATGGCTGCCGACAATACGCACTAGCAATGTTTCGTGGGACACCTCGAATAGTACTATTTCTCTACTCTATTGGCCGAGAAGCAGAAAAAGACTGCACAGGAATACCAGTCTATGGTTTCTTCCTACAAGCCGAACTGGAGAGACTCGGTGGTGCAAAAGCTATAGCAGAAGCCCGTGCCCCAATTCGATGCCATCTTGGAAAAGAGAGGACAACACCACAGAAAAGAAAGGATCGTCTAGCCACAGTTGCCCTCGTACTACACACAGACAAAGAATAGACCCCCTACAAACGGGTTGTATCGCAACAGCCTACTGTACAACCACAAATCCCTGCTCGATACAGAAAACGGCACAACTATTCCAACCAACTACATAGAGCCCACCAAGTTTCCAATCCAACCACTCTCGTGCCGTATCCGCAGAGATGTGTCCTACAATTTTCCCACCCAAATCTGGATCCAACTTTGCAACAAGAGAATCCAACTCCTTTCGACTATTCCACTCTTTTCGACAAGAGCTACTATCGTACACCTCCCGCCTTTTCCGGAACTCGTTTGGTGGAAAATGCAACATACGACCACCTGGGAATCTTTGCAGGTCCATAGTTGTGGTATATCTCCTATTCCAAATAGATATACTTCTACAAGTGGGAGGAAAAAGAGATCGTTTGGCCACAATCGTCGCAGGTCCACAAAAAGACTAGAAGGCAACGAGCCCTTCTCGAATACAAAACAAATATCCACGATGCCAACCAACTACATAGAGCTCTCCAAATTTCCACCCACACCAATATTGTGCAATCTCTGTGGATATATGTCCCACAATCTGTCCCAACGAAGCTACACCCAATTCGGCAACGAATCTACGAATATCTTGCCGATCCAACCATTCCTTTCGAACCCCACAATCGTAGATTTCTCGTGCTTTTCGAAACTAGTTGTAGTTCCATATTTTTGTCTCCCAAAACCATATACAAAGCGGTAGAAACATATACACAACAAAACCAAAATCGACAAATAGAATTGCAAACACCAACAAGGACAACTCCTTGTTCGATGCAGAATACAATACAACCAACGAAACTCGACGAACCATTGTCCGAAAGATCTATACTACAAACTCTACAAGGAAAGCAGAGAGATACGACACACACAAGCGACCATTCGAAGCTTCTCCAACAAAAATCGGAGTATACGAGCGCCCCACATCCGCATGCATTCTCTACATCGAACCAGAAACATTCTAGGTCGGAAAAAAGTACCAACAACTACGACTCCCTGTTCGAGGTAGAATACAACCAACTATACGAGATATCCCCAGCCAACACAGAGGACAAAACCACCACCCAAACCAACCACATATAGCTTCCCGGGTTTCCAACCCAACCACTCTTGTGCGGTTTCTTCCGAGATATGGCCGAGGATTTCCACCGCGAGCGGGGCGTTGGAATGCGTCCTCGAACCAGTACAGCCTTGTATAGCGAAGCCCCGCGAGCGGGGCGTTGGAATGCGTCCTCGAACCAGTACAGCCTTGTATAGCGAAGCCCCGCGAGCGGGGCGTTGGAATGCGTCCTCGAACCAGTACAGCCTTGTATAGCGAAGCCCCGCGAGCGGGGCGTTGGAATGCGTCCTCGAACCAGTACAGCCTTGTATAGCGAAGCCCCGCGAGCGGGGCGTTGGAATGCGTCCTCGAACCAGTACAGCCTTGTATAGCGAAGCCCCGCGAGCGGGGCGTTGGAATGCGTCCTCGAACCAGTACAGCCTTGTATAGCGAAGCCCCGCGAGCGGGGCGTTGGAATGCGTCCTCGAACCAGTACAGCCTTGTATAGCGAAACCCCGCGAGCGGGGCAAGATGGAAAAATCGGATACAGTACATCGCATTTCGAGATATATGGCCTCGAGAATTCCACATGTGGAAACATCTGGCATAGCGAACGCCCATGCCCCAATTCGATGTGGCGGGACAAAACGAGAAGGATCGTTCCACGAGCGGACAACTAGCCGGCCACAAGTCCATCTCGGATACAGAATACGAAAACACGATGCCAGCCAACCACATAGAGTTCTCCCAACTTCCAGTCTATCCACTTTTGTGCCGTTTCTGCAGAGAAATTCCCCACGATCTCTCCCCCAACGAATGTATATCCAACTTTGCAACGAAAGATCGAAGTTCTTCCCGGTTCTTCTACTCTTCTCTACAGGACCCACCATCGTAGATATCTCGTGCCTTTCGAAATTTGTCGAAGGGAAACGATGGAGGACACCCGTTTTGGAATATTTGCTGTTCCATTCCACCAAACTTTGCAGTATAGAACTATATTCCAAACATCCAGCCAAGTTCTACATAGGGATTCGAGACTTGCGAGTTCTATATTCGAAAACATCTGGCCATTTTATCCATCTAAAATTCCACGAGACAGACAGTTGGCTGGTGGAACACCTGCGAGTTCCATATTCCTTTTCGAACTGTTCGTGACCTTGGGGTGCGTCTTGATCAAGAACTTAGTCCATAGCGAACCTGATCACACGAAGCTGTTACCCAAATCAGTTGGTCCTGAGGTCCCTCTCCCATGCGTCCTGTGGTACTTGTCCAACCTTTGTCAACATTGATATTCGCAATTCCACATTCGAAAAACTTTGGGGTCGTTCGGAATCGGCATATCCATATTCGAATTCCACATTCGAAAGCTTCTTGTATTATCCATAGGATTCGCAATTCCACATTCGAAAAACTTCTTGTAATTTTTGCGAAAACATATCCATATTCGCAATTCCACATTCGAATATTTGCTTGTTCCATTCTGTCACCAAACTTTGCGTATAAACTATATTCCAAACATATTCTACATAGGGATTCCTTGCGACATATTCGAAAACATCTGGAATCTAGTTCCACAGACAAAACATATAGAAAATGCGAGTTCCATATTCGAATACATGTCCACACGAATTCCAAATTGGGTATGTTCTTGTAGATTCCGCATTTGCGAACAAGAAGATTCGCAATTCATTCGAAAAACTTCTTGTAGATAGATTCGCAATTCCACATTCGAAAAACTTCTTGTAGTTTTGCGAAAACATATCCATATTCGCAATTCCACATTCCAAAACATCCAGCATGCACGCGGGAAAAAACAGCTCGCATATTCGCGGGTTCCACATTCGAAAAAACATCTCGCATATTCGCAATTCTGCATTCGAAAATCTAGAAGATACATACAGCACATTTGGGAGTTCCATATTCGAAGCATTTTGTAGATTTGCGAATATACGCACACGCCCGCGAATTCTACATGCGGAAAAAACATCTCGCATATTTGCGAAAACATCTCGAGTTCCATCTATACACGATCCAACAAGAATATAGATTGGAGTTTGTCCATTGGCCGGGCACTTTCCATAGACCAATCTTCGAAAGGTCTACATGTGGGTGTGTCCTGCATAGATATTCTACGAGGGTTTTTCGATCGAGGACACCGGAGAAGTCTTGGGTGTAGTCGATAGAATATAGCCCATAGCCATGGGATAGGAGCTGCCTCTCGAATGTTGGTAGTGCCGCTTGCAATTCCTCTATGGGAATCTCGGAAACATCTACCTTTGCCACAAATAGGCCGACTGGTTCTTTGCCCTCGTATAGTTCCAGCCATTTCGTTTTGGCTGCACAGTCCGTATTTTCTTCGATTCTTGCGACTGTGGCACGAATTGTGCTACCGGCTTCCTTGTGGAGGGCAATGGTTTGGAGGAGGTTGGTTGGTATGCGACGACAAGCACCATCGTCTGTTCCGCCCATTGCTGTGCGCACCGCAAGTACAACACGAGACAATATGTTCTTTGCAGAACCGGTATCTCCCGTGGTACATAGAATTTGTCCTTTGGTTTCCACGATGTCTTCCTTGCGAAGATAGCCAAAAACATATATATCGTCTACAAATACTGGAAGACCGTCTAGTGGGCGAAGGTGTGTGCAGCCCCTGTGTTTGGCTAGGTAGTCGACTCTGGAAATGTCCGACAAGAGGTTGTTCTCGTAGGCATTTTCGACCAATAGGTGGTGCGATATCGACTTCTTGGTTCGAATACCTATACTCTCGAATGTTGCTTGCACAGCCATTGTACTCTTGTGTGTACTTTGGAATACTGTATCTCTTTGTTTGTTTCCGACAACTGGCATACAAACGAAATATCTATATTCTCTTCGACAACTATTTGTCCAATTGGTTGTTTCGACGACGAGTAGCTTTGGAATTTGTACTATTGTGCTTTGCACTACTATATCTCTTTGTTTGTTTCCGACAACTGGCATACAAACGAAATATCTATATTCTCTTCGACAACTATTTGTCCAATTGGTTGTTTCGACGTAGTAGTTTTGGAATTTGTACTATTGTACTTTCCGACAACTGGCATACAAACGAAATATCTATATTCTCTTCGACAACTATTTGTCCAATTGGTTGTTTCGACGTAGTAGTTTTGGAATTTGTACTATTGTACTTTCCGACAACTGGCATGAAATATCTATATTCTACTTTCCGACAACTGGCATACAAACGAAATATCTATATTCTCTTCGACAACTATTTGTCCAATTGGTTGTTTCGACGACGAGTAGTTTTGGAAATTTCGTATGGTGCCTAGTGGGGTTGTGGCGACACTTTGTACTCGTGCGGATATTCTTTGGGGCTGGTGTAGACATCGGGCAGCCATATCGTGTAGATCTTGTCTCGGATTGGTATGCCGGTGTAGACCTTGGTCTGTGTTGGTGTATCTATTGGAAAAATTTGTGTTTTGGGCCTTGTCTCGTGGTTTTGTTGGTATTTTGGATTTTGCTCTTGCATTTGGCTGGGGCATCGGATTTGGCCTTGGTTTTCGTTGGTATATCGGGTTTGGTCTTGGCTTTTGTTTGGTATTTCGAGTTTGGCCTTTGTTTCGGTTGGTCCATCGGGCTAGTCTTGGGTTTTGTTGGTATTTCGGGCTAGTCTTGGTTTGGTTGGTATTTCGGGGTTGGTCTTGGATTTGGTTGGTACATCGGGTTTGGTCTTGGTCTTGGTTGGTATATTCTGGGTTGGTCTTGGATTTGGTTGGCATATCGTGGTTGGTCTTGGTTTTTGGTTGGTACATCGTGTTTGGGTTTTGGATGGTATATGCAGTTTGGTCTTTGTTGGTGTATCGAGTTTGGTCTTGGTTTTGGTTGGTACATCGAGCTAGTCTTGGTTGGTTTTGGTTGGTACATCGGGCCAGTCTTTGTTTTTGTTGGTGCATATAGTTGGATTTGGCTTCGGTTGGTGTATCTAGTTTGGGTTTGGTTTTGGTTGGTGTATCGGTCTGGTCCTGGATTTTGGTGCATCTAGTTTGGGTTTGGTTTTGAATGTTATATGGAGTCTGGTCTTTGTTTTCTGGTCCTGGATGCATCTAGTTTGGGTTTGGTTTTGGATGGTATATGGAGTCTGGTCTTTGTTTTGGTTGGTGTATCGGGCTGGTCTTGGGTTTGGATGGTCTGTCGAGTCGGGTCTTGGTTTTTGGCTGGTACATTGGGCTAGTCTTGGTTTCGGTTGGTGCATCTAGTTTGGCTTTGGTTCTAGTTGGTATATCGAGTCTTGTCTTGGTTTTGGTTGGTACATCGAGCTAGTCTTGGTCTTGGTTGGTACATCTTGGGATTGGTGTTGGGTATATCGTGTTTGGTCTTGGTTTCGGTTGGCATATCGTAGTTTGCCCTTGGTTTTGGTTGTGCATCGAGTTTGGTCTTGGTTTTTTGGTTGGTGCATTGGGCTGGTCTTGGTTTTGGTTGGTGCATTAGTTTGGGTTTGGTTTCGGTTGGTATATCTAGTTTGGACTTGGTTTTGGTTGGTGCATCTAGTTTGGGTTTGGCTTTGGTTGGTACATCGGGCTGGTCTTGGTTTCGGTTGGTACATTGGGCTGGTATTGGTTTCGGTTGGTACATCTGGCTAGTCTGGGATCTGGTTGGTATATCTGGCTAGTCTTGGCTTTGGTTGGTATATCGAGTTTGGACTTGGTTTTGCTTCTCGTTTCTTGCCCCATCTTGGCACTATATTTCTATGTAGAATTTTGGTTGTCGAAACCCGGTTGTTCAAAAATAAAATTGCGCTCTACTAACTGGCTCCCTGCCTGCAAGCCTCGGATCGTAAATCGCTGGCTCCCTGCGCTGCGCTGGCTCCCTGCGCCAGCTTCGGCCTTTAACTATACTACTCATGTAGATAGTTTGTCGTCAAAATAATTTGGGTTGCTGTGTAATAATTTAATGCACACTTAACCCATTAGTGCCCAAAGTTGTAAAACTGAACAGATTAAGTTATAGTTTCAGTAATCTCAACAACTTAGTGCAGTAACATTGCTGACAACTTATTTATTGGTACCTACTTCAGTATGAGTACTTTACATACTGTCCGTTATAACGGACGTCGGGCACTAGCCCAGTGATAACCATAACTTAGTTTACTGTTACAGAATCAGGGCTGCTAGCTCTTTCATACAATATTTCCGGAATGTTTTGATAGTTTGTCACATTTATATACTATATATGAGGTTGATTGTAATCATAAGCTTCACATTTCTAAAGTGCTAATCTATAGCTAAGTGCTAGGCACCTGCTATTCACGAACGTATTAGGATCCTGAGTGGCCGAGTGGTTGGTGCCCGCTCGCCGCGTCGGCGCCCCGGGTTCGCTTCCCGGTCGGGTCGGTTTATCAGAGATTAATTTCTCGGATCTTTACTGCGGGTGGCTCGGTCGCATTATAAACGTGGAGTACAATACAACACACAACACAACACAATATACTGGGGCGCGGTGGTTTGGGGGTATGTTCGGTGCCTTGCAGCTGGAGGGTTGCGGGTTCGAATCCACCTCAAAGCCGTCGCGTAGGGACCCTGGGCAAGTCCTTCACTCGCAATTGCTCATGCGCTTCGGCGTGAAACTCCGACTACAGCAGTAGTCGGGAGCGCCTCTGAATGGGAAATCATAAGCTTCGCTATAACAAGTGTTCATCTATAGCTAAGTGCTAGGCACCTGCTATTCACGAACGTATTATGCAGTGTGATAGTACTTGTGACAAAGGCCAGCGACACATTTCTCAAGCCTTGCAAGGACGGTTTGTGTCTCGTGATTGTTACCATCATACCATACATCAGACAGTACTGCAGATGCATGTCTACCTTGAATAGATGGTACACCATGGCACTTGAGGAGACTTACAGCCAGCTGTCGACTGAAGTCAAACAAACTTTCGCCGCCTCCCTAAACTTTGCGAGAGATATGCCATGTATTGACCACTGTTACGTCAAGCAGGTAGACAAAGATTGACCATCACCCATTGCCTGATCCGTAGTCTGTAAAAAGCAACCTGCTGATCTTGCTTATCAACACCACCCAGACCTTGATTGTAGAGGTGGAACAAGTGAGTTTGAGAAACACAAGAGACTTTCTTCTGGCTCTACACACGACTTTTGTCTACCATCCCAAACTTTGATGCAGTGGAAACGACACTGTTGTCATGCCAGCAAACGATCTAAAGGCATATCATCTTCTTGGTTCTTTCTTACTGGCTGCCATATATTTCAGGGTAAATTGCCCCGTTCAGCTCCCCTGATTGTACCTTCTGCTTCGTACCCAAATGCATGGAAGTAGTGCAAGAGTCTGTAAACACATTGTCAAAATGAATGCTGAATGACTGTCACCTTGTTTCTCAGTTTCTTCATGTCAGCATGCAGGCCCAACATTGTCCATGCATGTGTGACTGGCATTTGGATCTGTTGGCATGATCTGTCTGCAGACTTCACATGAAGTTGATAACAATTTGCACCTCAAATGGCATAGACTGCTAGAAAGGTGTTCTTTCCTTGGGCTGTTTTGCTTTCTCTGCGAATAGTTTTCCTATGAAGCTCATTGTCCAGGGACTACAAAATAGTGAGTAGCTAGTCTAAAATTAATAGATTTCAAGCTAACGGTTACTTCATATTGCAAGTAATACAATAACAAGAGCAACTGCTGGGACAGAGAGGCTTGGTGACTTTACTGTGAGGAACAATAATGTCTTAGGGCTAGTGCCCGACGTCCGTTATAACGGACGCTAACATTGCAGTGGAAATTTCCATGGTAAAACAAGCAGTGATTGTCATAATATTCTATCAACATATGGACCCATATGTGTACTATAAACAACAATAACAGTTTCCTAAAATTATTTCTGGTTCATTACCAAATAAAAATATACTAACTAGCTGTAACGATGTTTTTTGACATTTTGTAGTAGACGTTGAAACCAAAACTGTATATTTTTCTAACTGACATAATCCGGCAATCACAATAGTGGAATGTATAGTCATATGGTCCATTATTAAAAAGAAATAGAGAAGAGCCTTGTATACAGTTGCCTGTTTTTTTGCTAACGTGTTTTCTAAGCGTCCGTTATAACGGACGTCGGGCACTAATGGGTTAATAATAAATCACTAATTATAAACAGTGACGGTATATTGGTATTGAGTATTGATTAAGTAATGGAGTTGTAAATATATAGGAATCAAAGTTGTATGTGTTTCACATAGTAAAAAAAATAATATTGACACTGACAGTTTAGGCCAAATCTGTCAAATTTAAGCTCTGCTCAATATTTAGTATGCTTCAACACTGCTAGTAAAATATTTGTGTAATAATTTTTTGATTCTGCATGACTTTCTTTTTCTCTGATTCTATTTCTGAATTTGACGCCTGTTGTAAAATATACCCATATATCCGGTTACTATCCGGAATCGGAAAACGCAAAACTGCCAATCGGCCATTTCCTACTTGTAAGTGCTTTATAGTTTCTACAAGTTGTCACAACATCCTCTTGGCAAACTTGGATCAAACTATCCTTACTTTCTGTTCGGTCCATTTTTTGCTTGTCTGCTATAACAGACATCTTACCCTTCTTTTCGAGTGTGCAATGGAATGCAGACTTTGTCTCTCTCGTTTCCTGAATGCCAGTTAAAGGTTACTTAACTGCGCACATCCGCATTGGATGATACGATCCGGATATTCCCTCGCGCTAGTTCAATCATGATGTTTCCCCGGAACTTTCCCTTCGGACGTTTCTACAGGATAATTCCCCTTGTAGTTTCTTCTACAACAAAATACAATATACAAAAGAAACTTTGAAACAACCGTTATTTTTCTCACTACGCTTTTCAGGTGGAATTTTGAGACGTCATTTAATTCTGTTATGATTTATATTAATGATATTTAAACATCATGATAGGCCTTTACTGATATTTTAAATGTAATGTCGTTTTTGGAAACCTTTGGTCATTTCCACTAGCATTTTTGTTCGCGAGTAAGGTTAGACAAGAATAAGCGATACAATATTAGTAGTGTTGTTCCGGAGAACATAAAACGACCCTGACTTATCAGAGGAGTGTAATACCTGATTCCATCACAAAATGTCCCGGTTACCTTTTAGGTGTCTGAGCACTTTTAACAGGATTTACAGTACAAAAGTTACTGGCACGCTTTCAATCGCTTGCAGTTGATGAGAAACGAAAGGTCAGCCACGGCAGATCAATTGACCTTGAGCGTCAATGTCATCCGTTGATCGCACAATGTTGCGTAAACCTTTTTTGATTTGCGATCCCGAAAATTATTAAATAGACACCACAACCATAATTCGAACACCTGTAGCTTCTGCAAAACAAAAGGTTAAGCATAACAGGTCAAGTTACCTTGAACGAACTACAAGGTCATCCGATGGCCGCAACATGTTACCTACACATTTTTATTCCGCTACTCAAAATGCATGATATATAGACGAAGAGCACGCCATTCTGACATTTGTAGCTCATGCGAAACCAAAAGTAAACCACAATATATCAGGTCATGTGACCTTGCAGTACAAGGCCAAACGATGGTCGAACAACAACTAATACAACAACAACTACTACTACAAGAACAACAACAACTACTACTACTACTTCTACTGCTATTACTGCTGCTTCTACTACTGCTGCTGCTGCTGCTGCTGCTGCTGCTGCTGCTGCTGCTGCTGCTGCTGCTGCTGCTGCTGCTGCTGCTGCTGCTGCTGCTGCTGCTGCTGCTGCTGCTGCTGCTGCTACTACTACTACTACTACTACTACTACTACTACTACTAATAATAATAATAATAATAATAATAAAAATAATAATAATAATAATAATAATAATAATAATAATAACATTAACAAGTGCTGCCGTCGCGTTCCGGGGAACCTTTTCGGACAAAACGACTGACAACACATTCCAGAATAACAATCTTCTCCAGCAGTCTCCGGACTTTTTAGGCCACCTGAGGGATCCTTGATACCTCGGGTAAAAAATAACAATAATAATAATAATAATATGGGACGCAACAACCATCCACACATGCGCATCATCATATATCCACCTGACGGCATCAACCACCGGAGGAGCAGCAGAACAAGCAGCAGAACGCAAGATTGCCAAATACTCAACCCTCCCTGCCACGCATGAATTCGTCCCAGTGGCCATCGAATCATTGGGCCCCATAAACCGCACCGGACTAGAATTTTTACAGGAGCTGGGTCGCCGTATCACTGAGGCAACGGGAGACCCGCGCGAGACTAGTCACCTTTTCAGCGTCTGTCCGTTTGCACACAGCGCTTTAATGCAGTGGCATTTAGAGGCACGTTTGATCAGCACGATGGGAACGAGAACCTTTGACACAGTAGTTTAGTTTCTTAAGCCTGAGGGATCTTTTCTACCTCGGGCGAAAAAAAAAATAAATAAAATAAATAAATAATAATAATAATAATAATAATAAATAATAAAATAATAAAAATAATAAAAATAATAATAATAATAATAATAATAATAATAATAATAATAACAATAATAACCATTCCGGATATAAAAATAATAATAATAATAATAATAATAACTGTATTTAAAATAAGATCAATAATAACCGTCTAATTATAAGATATCCAAAAGTAATAATACATAGACAGCCAATAATTCAATTTGATACCAGTTAAACAGTAGGCAAAGTTAATCCGCATTAAAAGGGTGCTATGACAGTGCGGCGCAAGACAATTCGGCGCCTTTTGGTAACGCTTCTATTTCTATTCTAATTCGACTGTTAGTTTGTAGCTTTTTAACCGATGACTCCACTCCCATTTCTAGTTACAGTTTTATCGCCAACAATTAAGGCAATGTTGTAAATGCGAAAGCGCTTTAATAAGTAGTTAGTTATCAAACGTATAGACTATATATCTATCTATATATCTGGACAATGATTGTGTATAAAAAAGTTAGAAATATTTACTTCTCTAAATTATTAGTAACTCAAGTATTTTATACAAATTCAAATATAATTGTACTATGCAAGAAAACTAGCAGTCATTTAATAGTCTTGGAATTTAATAATTCTCTACGAAGTTAAAAAGCGTAAGCCTAGCTTACAAGGCAATGTTGTGACAACCGCGTAAGAATGATGCAAGATCACGATTTTGGTAATCATTCACCACAGCTTGTAGACGTTCATTTAGATCACGGTATTTGCTCTTCTTGGCTGGAGGAGCTTCATCGGCAAGGAGTTTCTCGGTCTTTAGTCGTCCAAGGTCCTAGTCCTTCTGTAGTTTAGAGACAAGTTTAAATTTCAAATCTACTATGCTCTAAACCAACTTCCTTTGAAAAGTCAATTCAAATAACAGTAGGCCTATAATAAATATTTACCTTTACAGTTGGGCCAATAGGCTACAATCTGGTTTTGTGCGCGGGGAAATCTTCTTATTTTGCGCTGTTTCCTTTTCTGACAATGGATTTCTTCTGTTTGCTACTGATGCCGATCTCAGTTTCCTGAATCTAAATAGCTGCGCCGAATTGTCTTGCGCCAAATTGTCCATGCGCCGAACTCTGTCGCCGAATTGTCTTGCGCCAAACTGTCCGGCGCCGAATTGTCTTGCGCCGAATTGACCGGACACCAATTAAAAGCCTCTCCGAGACTAGCTCGTATTGGCATATTAAGACGCCAATAAATATTAATAATACTAGAACTAATAATAGCTATTATTATAACAATAAGAACAATACCAAGAATAATAATGATAAGATTAACAAGGTGATATTAGCCCGCAATTAATTTAGCTTGATAGCCTACCAGTTGAATGGTTGGCCTAATCCGCATCAAAGAATCACCCAGAAGCCAGTGCTAGGTCGTATGAAGAGGCCAGTAAGGGCATTTGTCCTGGCTCCTTGCACCAGTTAATGACTTAACTTATACCACTTTGCTAATTAACAGCCAATGTCATAACCTAATACCAGTTGGTTGGTAGGTCTAATCCTCAACAAAAATCATAGACAACTCAGCGCTAGCCTGTAGCCTATCAAGCAGTCAGTACCAATTAGTTATTGAAGAAAATGGATTATTGATCATATGATTATTCACGACCAGTACTATCTGGCATCACGTAAACATAATTAATATATATTGGCCTTGGCAAAATATTTATTTAACTAGATGCAATTCCTTTGCCATGAACAGGTCTCCTGGTGAGCGCCATGTCCTTAATTATACAACGACGGATGTAACCTCTTTACCGTCCGTATTCAAAGGCATAAGCCAGCCCAACATCCTAGATTGGTGTTCTTAAATCATGCTAGGGAATCATATGAAGCATTTATTTCACATTCCATTGCAAACAGTTCAACTGTCCACTATTCTAATTACGTATTCATTAAATCACATTTCAAATTGAAAGTGCAATTTTCAATGGGGGATGGGCGACTTTGTATCGTAAATGGAGAGATTTCATTTAAGTGGGGAGACTACTTCGAAATAGATATTAATAGAATACGTAGTTTTATTCCGGTGAGACTCAGATTTGATTACGTGGCGCTAATCGTCACGTGCCTATTTCACCTCAGAAGGATCCGACACGTCGCCCTACGTTGGACTCAGCATCTCTGATAACGCGGATAGATAGCCTTTTCTGACAAGACTCAAATACGTATTTCAATGCTCTTCGGTCCCTCCGACTGCTGATTGATTCTCCTAACTAGAGTTATAATCAGGAACAACTGCGTTGTAGACTCTCTTCGCGATTATCACATCTGCTCTTCGTTCTGTGCTATGGCATCCTACTTCTGAGCTTTCCGCTTCGAGCTATAATTATAGAACCCCTCATGTACAAGACAAGTGTCATTAATTTGCCTTCCTACCTGTAATACCTGGTCATGCAAAGGGTGGTGCTCTCTTCTGAATGTGTGTGGTCCGCGAAAACTCGTGATTAGGGTAGTTGGTCTCACCATTTGAAAATCTGCCTACTTCTGTTAGAAACTCTGTCATTGACACTACCTTTATTTATTATAAACTAAAGATTAATTACCTTTTTAGTTTATGGTTGATATATTTTGTATATGATTGATATTTCTTAGCTTGTCTAGCTTCGATGTGAAGGTCTGGACATTGTAAGAGGGACGTAATCAAATTTGAGTTCAATTGCATTTTACTCAGTTATGGATCTCTATAAAGTTTGCTTTTGTTACTTAGAATGCATTCTGGTCTCGTGTGCTGGGTTGATAACTACTTGCATTTTCATGATGTCGTATTTTGGTAAGCATTGAAATCTCTTCGCTCTCTTCTGTTTTATTCATTACTTTTCATTAACGAATGATCACTAGCATTTTAGAAGCTTAGGTCAGATCAGTCATTTAGACCAGCTTGAGAGGCAGCCATGGGCTTGAAGTGTTAGGGACTTCATTTTCATAGCCGCGGTATATGAGTGTTATTCCTCGTCGTACCATCTTCCCACCCACATTGTTTGGTCATTGCACTCATTATAGATGAGTTGACTAGAGGTGCAGGAGGAGCAGAAATGTC
>JACEVL010000111.1:1152500-1285826 GCA_020284085.1 Aporrectodea caliginosa | reverse complement strand
CCTCTAGCACGTAACTCGCGTATTATTCATTCATTCATTCATTCATTCATAATAATTGTTATCCATCAACAGCTCAGGGTCTCCTGTATACGCGTCTCCCATTTTGGCCCCATTCCATATGGGGTCGACATCATGACAACATGGGCCCCATATGGGATGCTGGCAGGGTAAGCGGTTAGGTATCGAGACTTGCGACTATCTGTGCCGTAAATCCGTAATGTAATGCGATGTAGACTTGTGAATAGAAAGGCTTGTCGGGTACCAGATCTTTTGTCAGATGTGATCCGGGTGCGAAAGGAATGTTGACTTGAGGTCGAGGGTGAAGAAGAGTGGGAATAAGGGGGGGGAGGTTCTTTGAACTACTAAACAGTGAGACCTGAAAGACGCGGGTAGACATCATGCCATCGTCATCATCGTCGTCATCATCACTATCATATATCATCAGTTCCTTACGCCAAACACGTAATATACTAGTAGAAACGGGTGACCTAGCGAATATGAAATAGGCCTACTTGTTCAACCTGCCAATAACAGCTTTTGTTGCAAATGCATTGTTCATGCATAATAGGCATATGATAGGCGATTATGATCTTACAATGATATTACTCACAAGCATGAGTTTTATGTTATTCTGCCAAATGAAATCATAATTATGAAGAGAGTTTTGGAGCTTGCTACCAAGTAAGCTTATAGGCCTACTGCTGATCGATTGTTCGCCTTCGCATGTTGCTCAAAGCGAACCGGTTGCAATCGGTTATTTCTCAACAAACGGTCAAAGATCGCCGCCTGTCATAATAGCTGAAGGCAAATATCAGGCTGGCCTGCATAATTATAAACCAACCGAGTGCCATTGGTTACAATCGCAGCAGCGTGAAGCCGAAAGGCACAGTGGGTGAACGAGTGTATTGAAAGTTTCTGATTGAGTCGGAGGTGAAGAATAGTAATAGTTAGAAGCGTTTGACGACCTCTTGAGGCTAGCAGGGCCGTTGACTATGAATCTTATCTTGTGAACTAAGACTGCATAAAAGGAGGATAGAGAAGATTAAGAACTTGGGTTTAAAACAAGTTAAAGAACTTGGGTTTAAAAAACAAGATTAAGAACTTGGGTTTAAATAGCAACTACTCGTCAACTATATAGAACAGTCCCAAATTGAACAAATAGCAGGGATGGGCAGTAGGCCTAATCAAATTATGTAATTGAAATTACTTGAAATCACGTAATTTGTAATTTGTAATCTGCAGTTCAAATACATATTCCCGTGTATTTTGTAATTTGAAACAATATTTCATGTCCCAAAGTAATTTGCAATTTGTAATTCAATATCATTTTTCCGAGTAATCCCTGACAAATAGATCGTAGGCCTATAAGAGAATGCTCCTCTTCTTTGAAGCCAGCGCCGACGCATGGGGACAAAGTGTGGACTGACGTGGAACATTGCCCCCAACGTCTTCGTGTTGGCTGGGATCAGTGCACCACTCACATAACCTAAATTGTCTATAAAACCTGATACAGAATTCTAACTGAATATAAATCTATGGTTGTTCTCCTAATAGGAATTTGGGAAATTCTGACGCAGAGCCGCATGCCACTAATTTCAGTCTTACGTAGTGGAGCAAACCTATGGAAATTTCGTTTAACCAGATTTTCCTGTGTCGTCTGTCGATAACTATAATGCTGCTGTGCATATGATTCTTCTTTTCTCGTACCTGAAATACAGCAACACGCTGTTCAATGCTGCCTGCCAGGCTGTCCTGTCTGCAGGCCTTACTGTCTGCATGTTGACTAGTCTACCTGCCTTCCTGTCTACCTGCCTGTCTAACCCTCTGTCTGCCTGCCTGCTTGTCTGTCTGCGTCTACCTGTTTGCCTGTCTGCTTAGCTGCCTGTCCCACTCTTTGTCTGCCTGCCTCAGTATGGGAATTGTAAAAAAATAACAGGGGGGGTTAGACGTTGATTTATGTGCAGTTTGGGTGTGAAATGTAGACTTTACTATGGGAGCCTAAGAAACACTAGGGAGGTTGAACCACCCCCCCCGGCAATTCTCACCCTGGCCTGCCTCACTCTCTGTCTGTAGCCTGAGAATTGGAAGTTTTGCCCGAGACTAAACATGTCCAAACCGGTTTCGTGTACGTTGTTTGTAGGTAAATCAAGAGCCAGTTTGTTCTGGTCTTGACCATCCGGATGTTTGGCGTTGAAGAAATGGGAGGGTTAGACCCACGAATTGAAGTTGGTTTTAAGTTGGTTTTAAACAAGCGCTTTAAGACTTATAGATGACAGAACATCGAGAAAATTTGAATTAAAACGCAATTTAAAAGCTACTTAGGTCTACTGTACATTTATTTGCTGGCGGCAGTCTTCCATAACATCACCGAGCTACTGACCACTAATGAGTATGTTGTGGTTATATGTATGGTCTACACAAAGGCGTTCGATTCCATCTGGCATTCTGCTCTCGGTGATAACCTCTCGAAGTTGGATATACCTGACAGTATATTCAACTGGTAGAAAACATGCAACCTGTTTTGAGGGGATCACCAAAACGGTTAAAAGAATAAGTCCTATAATAGTGTCGTTCAGGATTCTGGTTTTGGCCCGGCGAAGTTTATCATCGGCACTTCCGACCTGCAGCCTGTGAGCGCTTTTAATAGGCTGCTGACGTACGATGATGACTTCTATCTGTTCATCGGCTCAAACAACATCGGCTCTGCACCTAGTGAGCTTCAGCATAATTATGCCAGCATGGGCAACACGCAAAAACTTTCATATATAAACTCACTGAATACCCGAGAGATGGTTGTGGTGAGGCGATCGCAAACCTCCCTTTGCTGCCGTTATTAGGGACAGTGATCTTACGTACAGGTCTTTCAAGAGCAGCCTGTCAGCAAAATTTATTTTTTTGCGCTCTGTAGGCCTCATCCATTTCAACTTACTAGTAAGAACAATAAGAGTTTCATATCAAGCATACTGTTTAAGAATGCTTACTAGACTAAACCTGCCATCTCCTGATATAAGTTAACTGTTGCGCTTTGACGACAGGATTTGGGTCAGTAAACGAATATATTATATGGTATGAGTATACATACACACACCCAGTCACAAACACACAGGGATACACACATACGTACATGCAGATATATGCATCGTGCAAATGACAGCTCTCACCATGGCGGTCCTGATTCGAATCTTGGCTGCGACAATTAATAGATATTTCAGAAGGCGACCACAGGGTACCATTTTAAGTAGTTAATGCACTTTTTATACGACGTCGTGTATGTTAAGTGAATCTGAATTTCGACGTGAAGAGGACCTACAGACCGTAAGTACCGTACCTACTTACAGACAAGATACATACAACCCCAATCTATATAATAAAATTACTTTGTATGCTTAGGAAAATATGTCGAAAACTGTAACAGTAGTAGCAGCTTGCCGTCATGCAGGATTAGGCGACTAGTGCGGGTGTTGAAGGGAGTTTCTTTTAGGCCTAGCCTATATAGTACTCGTATATACGCCAAAAGCTGGGTAATATTTTTTATCGACGTGTCTATTGGGAACTATTAATCGTTATAACTTATAATGAGAACCTGAAAAGAAACTGACAGTTAGAAACGCAAGTGAACATCGATAAGATATTCAACGTGAGTCCGTTTTTGTTTGGACCTATCGCTTATGCAGAATTGCCGCTTACAAGCAATATAAGTAGTTAGAGTTTTTGAATCTTTCGCATCGGTAAATTAATAATACAAAGTTCAATCAATCATGCAATAAATCAATCATCTAATCTATCAGTTCATCAGTCAAGTATCAGTCAATGTAGGCTAATGGGTTAAATCGATTTTCAAAAACGCTAAGAAGGTGGGGGATAATTCTTGAATTTGTGCCTGACAGCGAGATAGCGAATGAGTAATTACAGGGAATAGTTAAACAAAATATTGCAGAAAAATAAGCTTTTGTTAACGGACGGAAGAAACCAACCAGCAATTTCACACGAGTAATCGTAGACGTAACTACACAAGTCATCTATGTTACGTCTCTTTAAGAAAACTCCTCAGAAATCAAAGCCAATCTTAAGCCACAAAAATTGTACTGGTGACCCTACAGCAGACACAAGAAAAAACAGAAGCTGGTTAGTGCGAGAAACAGATAGACAGATTGTCAGACAGAAAGAGCCCAGGGACAAATGGACTGCATTGAAGTAGTCAACACACAATGCGTCAAGACTCAAGAGACAATCGAGGTTGATCTTGCTTCCATGTCGAGGATGCTTTGAATTGGGTATCCTGACAATTCCCCGGACAATTCCCCGGACATTTCCCCCCCCCAGCAGTAAGTATATTTAGGTAACTCTACCATTATCCAAAATTATCCATGATAACTGTTATTAATCCAACTTCTATTGAAGCAAAGGCCTTCTTTCATCATTCCAACTTCTATTTAAGCAAAGATTATTTTTCATCAATCAATTTCTATTTAAAGGACGAATTTCTTTCATAAAATCCAGCTTTTATTTCGGCAAACAATTTGTTCATAAATCAAACTTCTATTTAAGCACAGAATTTGTTTCATCAATCCAGCGTAACTAGGCCTATTTAAGAAAAATTATTTCTTTCATCAATACAACTTCTATTAAAGTAGAGAATTATTTTCATCAGTCCAACTTCGGGGAAACGTCCGGGGAAATTGTCCGGGGAAATGTCATAGACCCGTTGAATTGTGCGAACCTGTTGCACTGAGGCTTGCAAGTTCAGACAGTGGTAGCCTATAATAACTAAGACACCATGAAACAAGGCATCTAGAGTTATGCGAGTAGTTAACCAAGTATGGTAGTCAACATCCTTGGCAGGTAGTCAGCATCCTTAGCTACTGTAAACTACACCATGGAAATTAGAAAAGTGTAGTTGTTACTTGTTAGTAGTAGTATAACTAAAAAATCTGAGTTTGTTTTCAACAACTTCTTATTACTGCTTTCTTCAAAAGTTTTTCACTTGCAGGATCACCAACTTTTTAATTGGGGTTATCTTTCGTTGCCGTTGGCAAAACGGGTTGCTGGTTTGCACGTTTGGATGCAGAAAAGTAGTCTGATCAATTAGCTGAAAATGTATAGGCCTAGTTTAAAAAAGATTGCAAGCAAGGCTCATTGTTCTAAAAATTCGACAGAAAAGTCAGTTCTAACATGCGAATATTTTGGACTCATTTTTCCGATTCTCCGTCTCCGATTCATTTACCACACTGCACCTTGAATTTGAAACGATCTTCTTCCCGCATTCCGTAAATTCTCAGTTCTTGCACTAACATCACCCACCGACATCTGCCTGAGGCTCCTCTAGTGTCTAGATTTCACTCCACAGGACTTCAACTTAATATAAAAGTCTCAACTCTTCGCGAATTTCTACCCTGATTCATTCACTCATCCACCTTCCAATCTCTCTCGTCCTATACACAACACCGGCCGGACGGTAGCATTTCCTCTGCCTCCACTGTCTTCTGACAATTTGTTTTTTCTAACCGTCCGACCTTCCACGGTCCAGCATAGAGGTTTTGCTGTGGTCGGCCCATCATCCTTGAATAAGTTGCCTAACAACATGCGACATGTACTCTTCGGCCTCACTTTGCCTCTTTTCCGCAAACGGGTAAAACTGTAGTTTACGCCACTAAATTATATTATATGGTCAATTTAAAATGGAAGCTAGATTGCTGGATGAAAATAATGAACTGTTTGCCTAAAATTTAGTTGGATTGATTAAACTAATTCTTTGTTTAAATAGAATCTGGATTGATGGAATACTTGTTAACGTAAATAGAAGCTGGATTAATGAGAATAATTCTTTACTTAGGCCTAACTAGCAGTTGGATTGATGAAAATAATTTTTTGCTTAAATGGAAACTGGATTGAAGACAGTTATCATGGACATTGGTAGACTGCCTACTTTACTATAGTAAAGTAAGCCTATGCAATGAAGGTATTAAAATAATTTAGCAACGTAAACTATGGGATCATAATTAAATATTCGTTTATTAGAAAGAGATTCAAGTTGACACAACTTAAAACAGGTAATGGATAACCCGCAAATGCTTGGAGACCATTCTATTCGTTTGTTTATCTCGGTGGGTATACATGTACAGCCGCATGGTTATATTGGGTATAGCCGGTTTTTCCAACAAGGTCTGCATGGACTACTCTGCACAGCGAGAAGACATCTATGTTTGATTGGTTGTTTTGGCTGCGTAGAATTTGACAAAACCCATGACTTTGTCTATTTTGTTTCACAGCACAACTATCTATAGTTCATTAACTTTAATAACTTACTTGGTAATAGATTTTGATATTTTAAAGATGAATTCATACAATCGTAGACTCGCTACCTTTTCCGTATGTTCCCGCGATCTAAAATTAAGTCCGTTACTACTAGCTAGAAAGGGTTTCAGCTATGATAAAAACAACTCCGGGGTCATTTGTGACGATTGCCTGATCACTTTCAACAATCTGGATATCGCCGATGGAATACACCACCATACAGACTGTCCAAACTATGAAGAAAATAATGCAGGGAAGCATTTTCTGAGTTTGCCGACAACTGACTTCCAACCTGCTTGCGTATCACAGACAGTCCTTGAACAGAAACCATGGAAGTCAGAAGGGTGTTCCTCCCCAAGCGCAGCATACGCATTTGAAGACAGATCGAATCAAATGCATGGATTCAGCAGACATTCTTCAGGTAAATATAGGCCTATGTAAATGTGCACGTTTGGTTTTTTGTCCTTGACACTGCTCATTTTTTAATGAATTGTTCGAGTGAGATCCTTCACCACCAGTACAGTACCCTTTTGAATGGGTGTAGGCCTACTAGGCCATTTAAGATCATCGTGTACAGACCGTGCTAGAGCGACCCATAAGGCAATGACACTGCTCATTTGTTCGGGTGAGATCCTTCTCCACCGCTGGTCGTTTGAATAGGTGGACTTATGCCAGTGACGGATAGGTAAATGCTGTATTTAACAACAAGTAGTTAACCTACAATACTTTTTATATAGGTAAAAAATTAAACTACTTTTTCACAAGTAGCTAAACTGCAAAATCTCAATTTATACTTGGCGACTTTGCTTTTAATTAAGTACTCTTCTGAAAAAACAGCTTTTTCAGTTGCAGAAGTAACCAGATTGTCTTCTGTGTTTCTCCAAATTTCTGTTCTGTTCCAGTTCGCCACACTGATGTTAAGATACAGAACACAGCTCTACAGAATTATCGTCTAATTGTGAATTAATTAAGTGACAATAGTCTATACAGCGCAATAGTTTATCGCTTTTAAAGAAAGATACAGCTAAAAAAGGGAAGATTCGGTTGAAAATCTCAACGGCACATGCAAAAATAATTAAAAAGTGGTTAAAAAAGTAGTCAGCTACTTTTTTCTAAGACAAGCTACTGACTAAAGTAGTTTAAAGTGTCTGTAGTTAAACTGCTTTTAAAGTAGCCAAAATACCCAGCACCGACTAATACCCTTCCCAGTATTGATAAATAAATTACCAAGACACGTCTACAGCTGAGGCGCGTGCGTGTAGTTGATGGTGCAGAAGGAAGCGGATTATCTGTTCCTGGACTGGCATGGTGGATTATCGTGGTACAGTGAAGCGAAAGGGGCTCGACTTATGATTAGCTCATCAGCTGAAAATACTTCTTCAGCCATTGAGATGTCAATGAAGATTGTTATAGGTGAACAGTCCAAAGAGTAAAAATGCACTCTTTCAGAGTATTTGTAGATCCTTATAACCGTACGGCACTGCAGATCCCCATAAGCTGCAGAGCGCTTCGGTTGGTTCGCGAAACAGGTACGATGCTTTCTGATTTAGTCTGGGTCCCTCTTCTAATCAGTTTAGTTCAACAAAATTCTAACAGATGATATTTCCAGATGATAATTAAACCCGCGAGACCGGTAACACAAAATGCAAAATTGTTGGTGAAATACTGTTACTTTGCTCGTAGGCCTATATCATTATCACTAGTAGGCTATTACTATCATTGGCAATATCGTCGTCGTCATCGTCGTTATCACTTCTAATCTAATGACTTCACCGTCATTTCGTAATGCGATCTAGAGAATCACCGAGAAAAGTTGTTTCGTATATAATAGGCCTACTATAGTTTCGTCAGAGGACAGTGGACACCTATTATTATTATTATTATTATTATTATTATGCCGTCTTGCCGATACCAGGCTGTTTTCGGCTGTTCTTGGAACACAAGGACATGTCCTCCACGGGTTGCTCCCAGAGCAATGACCGGGTGCTGCCAAAAGCTGACAACCAAATGAGGAAAACATTTATAGTCAGAATGTTGTTCGCATACTAATTAGATCTGTTGCGCAATCTTACTGGATCCTAGATAGATGTTGATGTTTGATGTTTTGATGTTTAATGTGAATTTATTTTGCTCATGCTTGTTCACCAGAGTGCTGTTTGGCAGCTGGTTATATTAAAGAATATACTTACCTACTGTAGGCCTAGTTATTTAAGCTTATTATTAATATTATTATTATTATTACTATTATTATTACTATTATTATCATCATCATCATAATTATCATTATTGTTATTATTATTATCATTATTATTATTATTAATATTATTATTATTATTATTATTATTATTATTATTATTATTGGTTATTATTATTGATAATAATATTAGGCCTATTATAATTTCATTATTATTGTTAATTGTAGGCCTAATGGTAATAATAACAATAATCGATGTCGCGCAGAAAGAAGCCTGATATTTTCTTATACCCCGCTGCTAGCATAATGTTTTACTCCTGAGGAACTACACTTACCAGGGACCAGGGTGATATAGCAGCGGAAGCAGCAGTTGTAATAGTAATGATAAAATATACAATCTTTTTTCTCGAAAAATGCTTATAATAAGAACTCGAATACATCAAAATTTGCACTCTTTAACTTGGTGACTAGGACCGGTAATTAATATTTCAGCAAATAAAGTTTTCGTGTTCGAGCTTTTACAATGTTTGGATTTTTAAGATTTCAGCATCCGTAATTTTGTCGTATTCAATTCGGCCACCATAAAGCTAAGCTAAACATTCTTATTCGGCCGAAACTTAAACACTGATTTTCGGTACATCTTTAGTTTCTATAGTTCGTTTTTCTATATTTCAGGAGAAGCGTCGGCCATGTTGGATGATAGCGAGGGTCGAGAGCTGAGTCCTGCCTGGACATGTAAGATCTGTTTGGACAAAGAGGTCAGCATCGTTTTCCTTCCGTGTGGTCATCTGGTCAGTTGTGACCAATGTGCCACGAGACTACGTATCTGTCCCATCTGTAGGACTCGAATCTTGAAAACGATCACTGCACGAATGGCATAAAAGTCGTCGTGTATTTCGTATAGAAAGGAAAACTATAACAATCAACTGTGCATTACTTGATCAATACATTTTGTTCATTTGATATGATATGATGAAACTATTAAACCTGTTTAAAAGCTTGATACCAATGTTTAAAATTACATGTACAAATGCATCAAGCAATCAATCGTTTATTTGTAGCCAACCAACAATAAACAATAATATTATAAATCAGATTGCACTTTTAAGTAAGGATTGTTGAATGCCACAAGGGAAGGCCCTGAAGGGATCAAAGATCCCCTAAGTAGGGACACCTCTATATAATTTCAACAGAATATGTGGCGACCGAAAGATGCTTTACTTAGTATAACAGTTGTTGACTTGATTAACATAAAAAACTCTTAACTAACGTTAACTAATTTAAACTAAATATCGAAAGTAAAAGGAATGAGTGGGGAGTGCAGTTAAACACATGGAAATAAAAGATTAATACATCAAGGCATTTAATAATTACCTTCAACTAAATAAGTGCGAAGCTTATTCTTAAACAGTGTAAGTGAGAGAGATTTTCTAATTTCTTGAGGAATTTTATTCCAGGTAGTGGCGCCAATAGATTTTATTGAGAACTGACGAGTGTTTGAGCGGGCAAAGACACTTCTATAATTTACGGAGTTTCTTGTTAAGTGGGAGTGAACCTCTGAGGCAAGATTAAAGAATCCCTTGTATACTGGAGGTAGTAGGCCTCGGTCGTACTTGTACATAAATTCACCGATTTGGAACAGCCTGAGCTGCTCTAATTTTAATACTTTAAAGTTAAAAAATAGAGGGTTGGTATGAGATCCATAAGTAGTACCAGCCACAATACGGATCACCCGTTTTTGCAAAATTATCAGTCTTTGTAACCTTGTACATGTAGTGTAGGTTGAGGCCCATACTAAATTACAATAAGCTAAATAAGGATATAATTATTAGAGAGTAATACAATTTTAAACGAATGGATGGAGGCAAGATATGTGCAGTACGGGCAATGATTCCGGTGTTTTTAGCAATTTTGGAAGAAATACTTTTTATGTGATCTTTCCATGTCATGTGCTGATCCACATAAACTCCTAGAAATTTTGTGGACTCAACTCGGGAGAGAGGAGTTCCATTGATACTTAGCATAGGATACTGCGAGGGACAAATTTTCCTATGAGACTTAAACAAAATAAAATTCGTCTTATTTAAATTAAGAGTAAGTTTGTTGGCACAAAACCAATCAGCTGCAAGCGATAGTTCAGCGTTTACAATTTGGAATAAGGTATCCAGAGAACTATGGGAGTAGAATACGTTCATCTGCAAATAATATAAAGTATAAGCGGGATGAGACACTAGGGAGGTCATTTATGTATATGAGGAATAACAGGGGGCCTAAAATAGATCCTTGAGGAACCCCAAATTAAATAGCTCTTAGATCAGAGAAAATACCATTAGGCTACAGTAGACACATTGCGAGCGATCTTCTAGGTAACTATTGAACCAGTGGAGCGTGTAACTTAGGCGTTCCACGTATACCATATCTTTCTAATTATTTTGCGCAATAGAATACCATGATCGAAGTCGTATCGAAAGCCTTAGCAAGGTCAAATAAAATTCCTAAGGGCGTATTCGTTTCTGTATGCTCGATATTCTATCCTGCATGCTCAATAGAGACATAGAGGGGGAGTGTCTTACTGCTATGGAAGCAGGGGCAAACCATGGTCCAGAAGTTGGGGAGACCTACTAAAATGTGTGGTGGGGGTGGAATTGCGAGCGCCGAACGCGAAGCTGCTCTTGCTTTAAGGCAAGAAGCCCTGTTCAGCAAACGACTAGGGGGTATGGGGGAGCGTCATAGTTTCCCCCTCGGGGTCTGGGCCACCGCCCTTAAAATCCGAGTTCAATTTTGAGCATATGATGCCAAATGGAGTACATTTTGGGCCCTAATTTACCTCAAATTTTTCACCGATGACTTCGATATAAAAGTACCTAAAACATCTAGATCTGTGAAAAATGTGACTTTATTATGTCATTTTCTTCTAAACTGGACGTGACAAGGGTTTAAGAGAATTGAACGGAAAAGAGTAGAATAAGCTCAGGAACAGTGTTTGTCAAAACTAGTTTTGAAGCCTTGAAAATCGGCAGGGAGGAAGCCTGAACGGGTCAATTTTCTCAGAATACCGTTAAGGCGTTTATGTTCCCCTACAGGCTACACTAGTGGCAAATCCACACCAAACAGAGGAGGCATAATTTAAAGTAGCCGTGCGGGGGCAGTAGCCCTAACAACGTCAAATTAATTGTAAAAAAGATCAGTGCCAAAAATATGCACAAGAACAGTTACATATTGCAGTTACTCATCTTATAATCAGTTACTTCACTGGGTTTATTGTTCGAAGTGTTCAAAGGCTATGCGGGCCGGGGAAGATCATGCGACATTCACAATTTTGGCGCCCAAACTAGCCACAGCACACAGCGACTCGATGACTCAGCTCCCTATCCCTCAGCACTGGCGCATCCTTTGAACGTTAAACTCGAACAGAGAGGGAGATCGTAAAGAGACACACAGAGACAGACTGAGAGTGTGTGTGTATACCACATGCGTTCTGTGAGAGAGAGATAGAGAGACACAGACAGACAGAGACAGACAGACAGACAGAGAGAGAGAGATACTATGAATCGGTTCATCTATTTTGTCTGAGGACACTTTTGTGATAAGACTGCTCACACACATAGGCTAGGTGGTGGTATCCATTATATATATATATATATATATATATATATATATAGAGACGCTATATATATTTACTGCATGCTGCTTGTATACATGTACGGAGAATGGCGATCATTTATACGTATAGGCCTACATACCGCCAAATGGCTGGCGGTAGAAACTGACGATGATGATGATGAATCACTATTAGCGCGCAAATGATACTTATTGTATTACCAAAACCGTTGTGGGGCAGCATGCTCCCGCCTTGGCGCCACAAAATCAAAATTTGTGTGAGCTTCGGCGTGTTTGGCTCGATAGGTTAACGGTCCTCTGGTCATGGTCGTCTTTTTTACAGAGTTCCTCAAGAGTAGGGCAGCCTTAGCTAAGCGTACCAGCTTATGGACCACAGCACAGAGTATAGCGCCGCAAAACCACTGCACATATTCTTAAATTAGTAGACCTACTCTTAAATTAGTTCGTAAATAAAGCGGAAACAGTGACGTCATCAACGAATATTTACGAATATTTACGAATATTAAAAATTTCGTAATATTCACGAATATTTACGAATATTAAAGGCTGAAGTTACGAATTCTCGTTCTATGCCGTGGGCGACTAAAACAGGTAGCCGAACATGGATTGTAGGGCTTTGCAGCATATTTTGTCAATGTGTGCCCCCAAACCCAAAGCCAATCCGATCAGAGATGGTGACACCCAAAATAACCATCTCCTGGACTCTCTTGATGCCAGGGATGATAGGAGACAACCATTTCTCTGGTCTCAGCATGGTTTAATTTAAGATTCCTAATGGATGCCCACTTAGAGATATGGTCAAGTTCAGAAAGAGTGCTGTCAATGCATGAAGCAGGGACCAGCAAGTAGCTATCGTCGGCATATATAGTGAGACGGTTTTCACTGTATTTAGGTTTAAGGCTAGAAATGGCTTTGACAAAATCAGTAGGTCCAAGGCCAGAGCCTTGTTCTATACTGGCATTAATGGTACAGAGGGGAGAGATCGCGGAAGGCAAGAAGCTCCTAACGACTATAGGGGGTATGGGGAGCGTCGTAAGTTCCCCCTCGGGGTCTGGGGCGGAGCCCCAGAAGCCGACGCAATTTTGAGCATTTGATATCAAATGGAGTGCATTTTGGCCTCTTGTTTGCCTCACAATTTTCAAAAGTTGGGGGGACGCGTCCCACGGGTCCCATAGGGTGGTTGCGCCTATGCTTGGAAGCCATGTTGAGATGGAAAAATTACATTGTTTTTAGTGATAAATGTATAGAGACGCTCGTACATAATATTTTTAAAGAATTTGGAAAAGTAGGGGAGGACAGAGAGAGGCCCATAATTTGTAAAGTGATCCCTTGCATCCTGTTTGAATATTGGCACAATTTTAGCGGTTTTTAAAGCTTGAGGAAAAGTACCATGGGTGAAAGAGCAGTTTCTAATATCTGCTAGTGGTTGAGCCACACTGGCTAAATGCCTACTAGCTATGCAAGGGTCGATATCATCCACCCTTTGCTATGGGAAAGACGAATTGAACGGCCCAAATCTCCTCAGGGGAGGTTAAATTAAGCCCATGCATATCGATAAGCAAATTAGATCTAACTGATATCCTGCAATCCGTTTTCCAGTGCCCTATAAATGGGATCGGAAACGCAGGTGTGAAGTATAGGCCTATATGCCTAACAGCTAAGGCTAAGATCCGACCAAACAATAACGCAAATAAGACAGAAACGACGCGTTCGCTAGGTATAAATGTAAGTGCAAACGTCCTGCATCAAATCACGTTTCTAGTTACTAAGATATAATCAATGTAGTGATATCAAAAACGTAGCTCACAAAGCAGCGATGAGCTGTCGCTCTGTAATGTCATGCTAAGCGTCAGAGTCAACGTTTGGCATGTTGTTAGTTGCTGCTATTATTGTTGACCATCATTACATGTATTGCCAAGTTGTCTGCAATACTTTGACGCTGGGGCGAAACATGGCAGTTCCGGACGCCGAGTTGCATTCATTTAAAAAAGTTGCCCAAAATCATGGCAATTCTTCGCATTTGGGGAAATTCACGGCATTCAAGGCAAATGCCGGAAAAAACGGAATTCCCGGCTTTCGTGACTTCGTGAATTTCTATACTATCCCTGTTCATAAGCAGTTGTCAGTATTAGCCTATAGACCACACATGTCTGCTTGATCACCAAATGAGGCAAAGAATCGCAATTAGGAGGCGTGTAGGCTACGGGTGTGAATTCAGAAACATATACCACGGAAAATTTTATTATAAGCCTCACGAACCGTGTGGCAGGGTCGCATGTTCAAGCACATTGAAAAAGGTCAAACAGGGGCTTCATTTCTATTTGAAATAATTATGGTGTATCTTGCAACAACGGCTTCAATTAGTAAATTAGTCAGCCACTCAATCAATCAGCCCATCAGTCAGTCAATCAATCAGTCAATCACCCTGTCAGCCAACCAGCTAGTCAATAAATCAACCAGTTAACTAACCAGCCGGTCAGTCAGTTAATTAAGCAGCCCGCCAGTCAATCAGCCAGTCATTCAGACAATCAATCAATCTATTAATCAGCCAATCCGTTTCGCTTACATGAACTTACATGTCTAACGGTCAGTGCAGCACTGTAAGGCTTACAAGTCTGCTCATTTTAGTTGAATTCGCCAGAGGACGTTAGTGGATCAGAAACCTCGAGACATCGTTTCTCCTCTGGCTTCGGTTTGTACTCAGACCTCTACGTTGAATGTGCTGCACGCAAACCACCACTCGCACACACTCGCACACCAGAAAGTTATAAAAAAAATAACTTTAAAAACTTGCAAGTTAAAGAATTACATATCTACATGGAAACGGCAGTAAACGGTCAGTGCAGCACTGTAAACGGTAAAACTGTAAAACAGTAAAGTAGAGAAAAGTGGAAGTGAAAGTTCTACCTCCAGTTATAAGGGAAAGACACAGTGGATTAGGAAATTACTACTACTACTCAGTGGCGTCAATATGGTTGGTGTCACACAGTGCGGTAACTTATGGTGCCATCTCATGGACCTCCTCCCTAACTAGACCATACAGAATCCTTAGTAATTTTTTGTAGGCCTGCTAATGTTACTTGTCAATCGTATTTTCTGTCTATTTAACAGAATGTAATGGTAATAGTAGTGACATAAACACCTTGCAGAATTAAATAACAAATGCATATTTCTGTTTTTTTAATCATTTACCACCAGATTATCAGACACATTGTTATTATTATTGTTATTATTGTTATTATTATTATTATTATTATTATTATGAACAATCTAGCATGGTAATGTCGACGAAAAGCAGATGGCGTTTCCGCGTTGGAGAGCTACCGAGAGTCTTTGGAAAAGGTAGCTTGTCTCTTGCGTGTCATGGGTTGCATCGGTTATCCTTCGTCCCAAATCAAGCACAAAATTCAGTCCTTCAGAACTCCAGGAACCGCTGGACTCCAATGCAACCGCCACAAAAGCATGCGTTCTGGTGATTGTGGCGTATTTTAATGTCTTGGCGGCGGCTGCCCGGTTTGCGGCCTCACCCGCTTCGGTCGATGTTGTTGCCAGATGTGACTTTGCAAATGTGTCAGAAACGGTCACGTCCCAAGTGAGGCACCTTCCGCGTGACCATGGGATAAGTGTTACGCCGTCTGGTCGTTTGCCGTCTTCTCTGGTGAGACCCAACAGTTCTTTCTGAGAAGGGATGTTCGCTCTTCCAAACGATCTCCATATGATGTCGTTCAGCATGTTGTGCCGTTGTTATTATTATTATTATTATATTATTATTATTATTATTATTATTATTATTATTATTATTATTATTATTATTATTATTATCATTATCATTAACATTATCATTATCATTATCATTATCATTATCATTATTATTATTATTATTATTATTATTATTATTACTATTATTGCGAATTTATTACGTATCGCTATCTAATGACAAAGTATCAATTGATGATGTTGAGCAATTGTGAGTGAAGACTTTCTCAAGGTCTCTGCACAGTAGTTGTCCCAGTTGAGGCTCGAACCCGTACTCTCCCAGTATACGGTATCCCACAATATGGGAAATAAAAAGTATGAGATGAGAAATATGGAAGTAGACGATGGTTCAATCGTGCGATTAACGGTTAATGGGAATATGCGTTGGCGGAATCGTAAAATGCATTCTATAGCGTGGGGTAAGAGCGGCAGTTTCTCTGGTCCTCGGCTAGAGATCACGCCCTCCTAGAAGCACCACTGTGACGGAGTCGAAAGCCGTATTATCCAATAATTACTTTTTGATGGAGTCTGACACAATCCTCTTCTGTTTGACCATTGAAAGACCAGCGAAAACCTAATTGCCATTGGTCCACAGACGGCTACTATCGCCAGCTCCAGCTTGTGGCATCCAGCTGCGAGATAATCTAAATTTTCCCCGCGACCGAACTGGACCTGCCGTGACAATGCCACAGCCCTGTAAAGGTCAATGACTTGAAATGACCCGTTGACGACATCGTCTGTTGACCGACAAGTAGACGGATCGTAAACCAGAGTCGTGTAACGAGAGTTCATGACATCATCTTCTTCGCAGCATGGAACCAACGAAGAGGCGTTGATAACAGATGGCTACTAAAGAGGGCGCCATATAAATGAAAGCAGTTGAAACCACGATCGTACCTGTAAATGTTCTGTTCACGGTTCGTAATCGTAACAGTAATTGTAAGCTACAAATCCCTAAAGCGCTACTCCAAAGCTAAGCGCAGAGCACCAGCTTATTCACGAGCGCTGCGTCAAGTAACAGGGGTTCCCAGAGATGGTTAAGTGAAGATTGCCAGAGAGCAGAGAGAAGTGGAAGAGTAGCAGAAGCTGTTATGGTTGAATAACCTGCAATGCACCGTTTACGGTTGAGAGCACAGTGGACTTGCTCAGGATTTTTCGCTAGCATTTTGATTGTTCTAACAACAGTTATATAGTCATCGGAGTTCAGAGATGACTTTACCGTGACGAGACAATTACCAAGCAGGTTACATGTAACATAATTATAAATATAATTTGCAAATACGTTGATTAGCAAGTGAATTAAATTAAACTTTTTCAGTTTATATTACGAAGATGAACATTTCAAACACAGACGTTGTAGAAACGTGGGAGCAGCGTTTCTGCAACATTTTTGTAGAGACTTTGATTTGGTATAATACACCCTTGACAACTAAAATTCTGTTCAAGACACAACAACGTTTGTAGCAAAGTACCACGGATCGCCGACAGGTCGCCGAGTATAGACTCAGACTCTATTATGCAATCCGCAAATGATGGGATTAACCTAGATAGATTGTCTTAAGTCTTAAGCATCAACTGATGGCGTACCAAAACCAAACCATACTCAGGTTACTACAGAACTCTCAATTTAGTTTTAGAGAGAGAGAGAGAGAGAGAGAAGAGAGAGAGAGAGAGAGAGAGTTAGAGAGAGAGAGAGAGAGAGAGAGAGAGAGAAGAGAGGGGGTTTGAGAGAGAGAGAAACCCTCGGCAACTAAAATAATTTGAAAAATGCAGGTCTTAAGCCGAGAACAGAGCAGAACGGAACGACACGGGAGAGTCCGAAATATAGGTACAGCTCCCACCAGTGACACAAATGAATGTCGCTGTGTGGCTGGAGATAGGTGGAATTCTTCGGAACAGCTTTGAAAGTCAAGAACATATAACTGAATTACAATTTTCAGAAGAATAGTAGCGCATGCTATAGTCTGATCAACGCAACCAAGATGCACCAATATCTCATGATCAGATACCTGGCTTTACATGGGCAATTTGTCAGTGTTTAATTAGAGACGAACACTAATGATTTTTATAACTATGTATTCCGTGAAACAAGATATGTTATGCTACGAAACGACCCCTTTGATTTCTTCATAATACTCACTTTCCTTACAAAGACACCTCATATAATATTCGCCTGGGGCTCACTGTTTAATTATATAGCGCAAGATGTTTCTGATCGGTCTATTATCTAGAGTTTGACCAATTGTAGACATGACCAGTCATCCTTGGTCAAGTAGTGACCACTGATCAAGTCTGATTGGTTAATGAACGCCTTTGTCAAAAGGTGTCGTTCGATGATTCTGATCAAGGCGCTGCAATATCGGATCAATGTACACACACGTCCGAAATGCAGGCTACTAATTGCGTCGTAAATGGACTGTAATTAATGATTGAAAGGTAACTGCCACATCAAAGCATCGGAAACCATTTCGTCGGTTTTTACATTCTACGCCACTTTACTAAAACGTCCCACTTCTAGCGAGCTCAGGAATTGCTCCGCGTCTCAGATTCGCCATTTACCAGTACTTCGTCTCAACTTCGCACTTTTGTGTGACTGCACGCGTTAAAAAGTTCGTAATAATAATAATAATAATAATCAATAATACTAATTATTATTATTATTATTATTATTGCAGGATTATTATTATTATTATTATTATTATTATTATTGTTTTAATAATTTTAATAATAATAATAGTTAGCATTGTTTTGCTGCCAGATGTAGTCTATTCCATCGTTAACATTTAACATTAAAGATTAGCGCAGAGAGCGCCTCTGAGTAGGCCTAGATAACATGAATGGGCGTTATATAAATGTTCATTTACATCGCATTACATTGCAATAATTGCAACCTACATGCATGTAGAGAGCCATGGTGGAATGTTACTCGTAATGTTAAAACAAAATGTTGTAGAAAGAAATCTAGTTTGCAGCTTTACGAGAAAACTTAAAGGCACTATTTGCCTACTAATTGTTAGGATCTGACCTAATTTAATCTATTCTAATTAACATTTTATTTGCAAGAATATTTATCTGGACCCTAGTCTTGATGTTGTGAATATCAGGAAATACACATCTATGTTAAATATTTTGGAAATACACATCATGTGCGATTAATCCGTTTCCTATTTCTGAAGATCATGTATAAATGTTTAGCCGTTGGACATGTTTAAGGTGTTTAATAGAGCCCGTTCGACAGTATAGATCGGCTAGAAATGACGCCAAATTTGTTTCACGCTCTAAACCGGGTCACTATAGGACCTACATGTATTTCCAGGTCTCTACCTCTGTTGGGTCTCTTACCCTTAGGCTACTCTTATGAGCTGTTTCTACAATTCAGGCCATTATGAAAAGTTGGAAACCAGGGTCCCAGTGATCTTAAAATGTTTCGATGGCCAATGCCCCATGCCACCTCTGCAAGCGATGCTCACGATGCCATGCAGCTAATACTTTCCACAGTTACTGTAGTTTTTCGCAACCAGAGTGCCTGGGCACCCAATGATTGGTACCTTGAACCTGCTCTAGTGGTGATGCAGCTGAATCCAGAATGGCACAACCAGAAGCTTTTCAGAAAAGTGAGAAACTACTGATCGTCACTATTCACATCTAGGCCTATGACAATTTAAAACAAAATAAAGTGTAGAAATAGTCGCAACACTGTGGCTGATTATTAAAAACGTTGCTCGTTTTGAGAAATAAACAAAATTAAGGTCAGGTCCCTTTTACTGGCTGAAATTAGTAAAGATGCCTTGCTCTGGAAAATGTTGGAAGTCACAGTTCCGGAGCATGGTCTAATTTCCTTAATTATGGCCTGCTATGTGCTTATTTCAATTTCCTTCAGTTTTGATTTGCTAAGTGCAACTTGAAAAGGAACTCTTAATCGACCACCCAATCTTAGGTCCCGTATTATGTCTGTATCTAAGTGTTTACAAACACAACGATGAACAAATCTCCACCTAGATCCGCAAACCAGACATCCTCAATTAAACATCAGAAACGTATGTACCAATCTACAAAACCATTTCCTCCCCAATTGACCAAACGCAATTTGCGATGACTTTTCCCGAGCCCCAGCCCCTTAATGATCCTCAATTTTAAGCCCCTCCGCCTTTAATATCCGTGTCCATGCGATTACCTGAGGTCACAGTCCGTCCTTGCGGCGGTAATAAAGGTCTTTTGTCCGGCAAAGAGTGTGTGATTAGCTCACCCTGAAGACGGTTAATTTACTCGCAAACTTCCCTCGCTTCTTAAGCCGACAATCGTCCGCCCGATTCGCCCAGCGGCGGCGGCCATGATGGGTTGTCCTATTGTTCCCTATTATGAAATAGTGGCGCTATCTGTCGGGCGTTCGGACGACGTCCAGTCTGGCACGTGACAATTATGTCGTCTGCTGGGTGTCGTGAAAGAAGCGGGAACGACGGCGAGTCTATTAATCACCTTAGGAACTCACGATCGCGCATCAGTCTTTGCAACCACCGCTCCGCATGTGTAGCCTATCGTCTCTTAAGATTGACAGCGCTCGTGAATAAGCTGGTGCCCTGCCATTGGCTTTCGAGTGGCGCTTTATAAGTTTGGAGTTTACTATTACGATTACGAAAATGTTGTTGAAGAATAGTTTTAAAATTATACCCAGCTGTGCAGGTTTTCAATGCGATAAACTTAGATTTTGCAAAAGTTAGCAGTGTAAATTAATTGCTCACGTAGGCTATTAAATTACTGTTTAAGTATAGCTTTAGGCCTAATTACTAAACTGAACCCATGAGTTTCATGCTTTGACGCATACACATCTCGGACCTTGTATAAAGGCAAATAAAATACTTTAGGACTGCACAATTATTTCTGTAATTTAAAGCAATATTGACTGAAACACTGAGATTTAGGACAGGAAGAAGTTTGTACATAACTCTACGAAATATTGCCTTAACATGCAGTTGCACATTTCGATTTCATCATTGCACTAATAATATTGCAAATCAATTAGGTTAACAAAGGGGGCAAGTAGGCCCACTGTTTCAATTGTCGGGGGCTAGGGTTGAGAGTTCAACCCCTTGCTCTTCCAGCCCCTCAGCAAAGTTACTGAAATATATTGGAGTCTTGACTCCCGAGCTATTCAATGAAGTGCAAAAGAACCGGAACTTGAATTATTCAAAGTGTGTTTTAAATTGAATTAGGTTACTTACCTACGATATGGTTTGTTGCGTAAATAAATTTAAAGAGGAAACTAAGATATCGCATGAATCGTCACCTGTTTCTTGTGCAACATATTAACAACATAAAATTTTGACCAGCGTGTATACGTGGACTGTAGTCATGTGTACAATTTTCGACCTCACCAGCTTTTTTTACAACACCGTGGTAGACCTAAATAAGTCCATACATCGCAGATTTTATCTTACTAAAGAGAAAATTTTAATTTTACGGCATTTTCCTTTTTCCCATTTCTGGGACCTGGTTTAAATTTCCAAGTTTCATCATGGCTCTCTTTATCCTTTTGAATTAGCGATCACAACTCTAATCCTATCCAATTTGGGTGGCCAAGCGAATGGCGCATACCCCAAAAGTCAGATTGGAGCATGGCCCGATTGCCTCGCATGAATCACTCCAAGTATCACAATCAACTAAATACACGTTAACGAAAAAGTGACTGGGAAACCAATGCAGCTAATGTCGTTAAAGTGTGAATTATAACACGTGCAACCCAATGTTGGTTCTTTTTAGATCGATTCGATCCCATTCAATCCTATTTACACTAAAATCGATCTAAATTGTTCGAATCACAGTTTCAGGCTATTGCATCACCATTTCGCTGGCAAAAGTGTCACTTCGCTGTGACACTGTCATCCTTCTTTGTTTCTTGTGAATATCACGACTATAGTCTTAGGTCTATCCATTTAAGTTCCGCGGGTGTTCTTGTGCCTCAGCTCTAGTGATTATTCTCCTTGTTTTAAAGAGTTGGAACTGTTTTGTTTCCGACTATTGTTTCACAAACAGTTTTTCCTTTAATAACGTCATTGTTTAAGGCCCAATGCGTTAACAGAAGTTCCTATGGATATAATTATGTAAACAAGTATGATACCGCTACTTTTGTTCTCTTTCAACATTCAACATATGTTTCCTAAAATGCTCTATGCAAATTTCTAGGTAGATTGTTTCTTAAAACGACACTGATGTGCCATGCATGCAGTGAGAGTACTTAGAAACTCATCCGGTGCAAGGTTTTAGAAACAAGTTTAATCGCACAAATAAAAATTCCGTATTAAATAATAGCATTATATTGTGCGATGTTAATTGCAGCTTGCATTAGCGGCACAGGTAAGCAGACAACAAAGAGAATGGGTAAAAATAAATCTATAACTTAGATATGCACTGTTCTGCTAACAAACCAACATTCTAGTTATAAATTACATTTAACATGCATCTATGTAGGTTAGCTCTGATTACTGCAGCGCCATATAAATGCTCTTTGAGCAGCACTATATAAATGTCCGATTACAATTACAATTATAATGTTACGAAAGGTCTTCTGACTGTAGTTCTCGAGATACCAAACGTGGGCTTAGACTTTCAGCCTATTTGCATTAGAAGGTTAGGCAAGACAAGCTATATATATAGGCAAGGCATGGAATGGTAAGTTAAGATGCGGTTACAGGCTAGGTAAGGTAACCTAATGCCTGGATACGTAAAGTAAGGCAAAGTAAGGTATATAAGGTCAGTGTCGGATTCAGACTTGGTGAGGTCCTAAGCTATATAAGGCTTCGAGGCCCCTTGTTAAAAAAATTACATAAGAAGGTATACTACTCTCACCTTTTATCCGCTCTCCATGCCGTATAAAAAGGTTCTACATAATCTGGCGAGATGGAATATTGATACTGAGAAGCGCCTTTAAAGAAGCGTACTATACATACATAATATATATATTCATACATACATACATGAGACATACATATACATACATACTTGTACATACATACATACATACATACATACATACATACATACATACATACATACATACATACATACACCCTCCCACCCATATATAATTTCTGAATTTGTTCTGAGGCCCTGGGCGCCCTGCGGATTGTGAGGCCTTATAAGCTGTAGAATTTTTACATTAGCTTATAGGTAAATCCGACACTGGGTCAGGTACCTACGTAAAGGTAGGGTTTCATGTTAGGCATAAGGAAACGTAACGTAAGGCAGAGAAATGTCCTTTCTGTCCTTCGTTGCTGAGTTGCTCGTTCCTAATACCGTCGACAGGTGGCGTATTCGCCCAAAGTTTCTGCCACTCCTGGAAGCAACGACGTTGACCGTAGATGTTCCAGAGTCTGCTGTCGAAGGGGACAAGAGTTGACATCAGCAATCAGTCCTACGATCCCACCACCCTCGTCGGCTGTCTTCCTCCCTGGTTTTCGGCCACCGGAAGTGTCCTCTGAGATCCTCCGTCCTTCCTCGGCGGAGTCTTCCGTGTCCTCGGAACCAGACTCCACCATCATGTTCTGGTGTTCGGCGGTAGAGATGTTCTGCTGTTCGGTCGTTCTTCCGGTGACCGTGGGCGACCGGAAGCTGTTCGCAAGGTCATTGGAATCGGATTGGTCATCGAACTGGACGCTTGGACCTGACTCCGTGTCCGGTGTCTGCTTCAGCGAATTATCCGACAGCCTACATCAACATTCATCACGGAATCAATGCATACCAACAATCATTATATCGTTATTACTACACATAATTATACAGGCCGACACCTGTGGCTGCTGTATATATACTCTATCGACGCAACTTGGGTCAGAGACTCTGAAGTCTGAACATCCATGCCATCTACAAGCTGTCATGAAAATGGATGTGAAGGGTGATACAGAGGGGTTATGACCTCGCCCAAAATGGCGCCGATACAACCTCTGCATGACGCTGACTTCTTATGCTACAATTGATCCTGCTGCTAGTATGATGACAATGATGATGAAGATGTTTGTTTACTACAAATAGTCTATAGTCGGCTATTGATTGTCTGCGCATCACATCCTTCTCCTCTTCCTCATCTTCATCTCCTTCCCATTTTATTATCCTCATGCTCATAATCATACTCATCATCATCATAATCTTCTTCTTCAATTCAATTCTTCATCATCTACATCTTCATCTTCATCATCTTTATCCTCATCTTCATCATCATCATCATCATCATCATCATCATCATCATCATCATCATCATCATCATCATCATCATCATCATCATCATCATCATCATCATCATCATCATCTTCTTCTTCTTCTTCTTCTTCTTCTTCCTCCTCCTCCTCCTCCTCCTCCTCCTCCTCCTCTTTCTTCTTCTTCTTCTTCTTCTTCTTTCTTCTTCTTCTTCTTCTCTCTTCTTCTTCTTCTTCCACTTCCTCTACCTCCTACTCCTGCTCTTCATCTTCCAATTCACCTTTTTTCTTCCCCTTCCCTTCCCCTTCCTCCTCCGCTTTCTCTTCTATCTTCTTCTTCTTCTTCCTTCTCCTCCTCCTGCTTCTCCAAATTCTTCTTCGTATTCTTCTTCCTCCATGTCCTATTCCTCCTGTTCTTTTTCATCCTTCGTGTTATGCACTTGTCTTTGTCAGGAAGCAGTATAGCATTTGGTATAAATATGCAAACACAGAAGAAAACGTCAAGTCCCGCGATGCGCTGATTCTGTGTCGAAAGGAATCATTCCACTGATATAATTATCTCTTTGTCCTAAGGGCAGAAAATGAACGCCTTACCAAAGAAACACGCTCTTCAACTTTCCTTTACTTTCCACCAACCGTACAACGACGATACAACCTCCGCCCAAGACGTCATGACTTTGAACTGCCTGCTAAGGACGTGAAGAACTTCATCCCACGTGTACTATACAAACGCTTGCCCTAGGGTCTCACCTGACTGTATACCTGCCTGATTTGTTTGTTTGTTTTTTGTCCTATACTGATTTCATTATTTAACACATTTCTATTGTAACTGGTTGCGGTCTGTCAACCTGTCAGAAAATAAAACGAATATCATCAACAACTTTGCTCTACTTCACTTTACTTATCTCTCATTATTACTTCGTTCAACCTTTTTGAAGCATTTTCCTTCTCTACTTCTCCTTGTCGTTTCTCCTTGTTTCCAGCAGTCCAGCTCCATTATTTTGTCCGCAGGGTTTCTCCGCTTTCCAGCTCTATTTCTATTAATGGTTTGTCCTCTTTCTATCTTTATTTCCAATTATGGTTTCTTAATTTTATCCGCTAGTTCTTCTTGCAATTGTTCCTTTCCTCTTCTATTTCTTATTATGACTTCTTCCTTTCCATCTACTTTTTCTCTTTTCCCTTTTGCTTTCTCCTTTTTGTTGCTCTTTTTCTCCCCATAGAATATATAATCTCCCATTTTCTCCTTCGTTTCTCCTGATGTTCCCCTTTATTTCTTCTGATGTTTCCCCTTTCTCGCTTTATTTCTCATTGGGGTTACTCAGTTTTCTTGTTTCATTCTTCCTATAGTTTAACTTCTTTCATCTCTATTCCTGCCTTTCCCCATGCTTAACTCTCCACCATTCGTCTTTACTCACTCAAACAGAGATCCAGTTTGGCCGGCAAAATCAAACCCCTGATCAAAGACCGTGACGAACAGGAATAAATCAGTTTAACCCGCGTCGCGGGGTGCCGAACCCTCGTCTTTTGTTGCCGCCGAGATCAATCATGCCCTATGTAATTACCCTCTTCGCGACAGACCCGCTTCTGCTCGTTCATAAAACAAACAACCTACTGGATTTGTTCCCTTATTGTCTGCCAAGGGGCTTTCGAACTGAACGGGCTATATAGACTCGCGTCGGCTTGATTGACAGCCTGTCTTTGATTGGCAGCTCAGGCAATCGTTGCATATTTAGTGAGACAATAATTATTTTGTCACTTCGGCTTTAAAGCTTTTATTCAGAATCGCATTTCGGTTTTTAGGCTTTTATTCAGAATCACATTTCGGATTTTAGGCTTTTATTCAGAATCACATCTCGGCTTTCAGTTCCAAAAAAGAATCACATTTCGGCTTTTATAATAAGCTTTTATTTAGAATCACATTTTCTGTTTCTCCGCGAAGTAATGTAAGGATTGGTAGTGTATAATAAGGTAAAATTATTTACCGCTCGTGGTTCAATAACTTTTTGTAGTCAAATAGTAAATTATACAGCACATTAGCTGTCGAGAACGAACTGGAAGTTTGAAATTTTTACAGAATACCAAAGTACGCGAAGGCCAAAATGTAATGTTTTGTATTATGTTGTTCACGAAAGAACTTACTATAATATAACTCTTGAGATATGTTAGTTACCTGACTGCCCCAACATCTTTTCAATTGCTTAGCTTAAGGGGATAGAAGAGGAGGTAGGGGCTGAACCTCCCCAACCCCTGAGTAGGCTTCGAAGAGGCGCTATATAAATTCGCGGAATGAATGAATGAATAGCTAACCACATCCTTGAAACCTTATGCAATGAACCATATGTACGTTTGGTCTCATTGGATTTTTCCAAAGCTGCTGACTCGGTCAGACATTCATATCTGACCGAATAACTTGCTTCTCTCCCAATTCCTGATCACATTTTAGATTGGAGTTTTGAATCTCCTTCATAATTGAAGTCATTGCACTAGGTTTCGTTGTGTAACATCTTCTCTTGCACGAATTAAATCAAGTATTATTCAAGGTTCCGGATTGGGCCAGATGGATTTTGTAGTTGCAATCTAAGGCTTAAAGCCAATCAATAAATGCAATTGCGTTTTTAATTATGCGGATGATTGCTATCTCGCTGTCCCCCGCATCATGGCCGCATCAGATACAACTGAGATGGAGCTTGAGCATATTAGTGTCTTGGCACATAGTTGCAACTTTAGCCTTAACTCGAACCAGTCCAGTTAGATAATATTCACGCGCCCCGGGGTACCATTGGTATACTCCCCTCCTCTTAAAGGTATACCGCACATGTGCAGACTCTAAATATTCTGGGTGTTATAAAGAAATTTGGGTTCTCCAGCCATATTAAACGTATAACCATTAAAGCAAGGCAGTCCATTTACGCACAATTGGGATCCTGAGGTCGCATGGGTTCTCGGGGGACAGCTCATTTGATGTGTTTCGTGCCACCACGGTTGGTATGATGATGTATTGCTCGCCTGTATCATGGTGGGGCGTAGAATTGACTCGCAGATAACATCAGACAACGATTTGTCACCGAAACTGGCGTCGAACATTTAGGACGCCATTTTCCTTTTCATTGCCTGACCTTCCTGTCTTCCTATTAGTGATGTTATCGGACTTTGACGCCCTTTCGGTTGTCACGTTTACCGCCTTGAATTACTACAGTCCGACCATAATGCTATACAAATAAACAAGGTTTCCCTAGATCCAGCTATCTAAACTCTTCATTTCCCCTATGACTAACCCTAACTCTCTCTCCCCTATGTCCCCATGATATATAATAACTTCACTCATTTAAATCTTGGCTTACATATACATATACACATACACATATACATATACATATACATATACATATACATATACATATACATATACATATACATATACATATACATATTATATACATATACATATACATATATACATATACATATACATATACATATACATATACATATACATAAAAAAGGTGAAAAAGATAATGTAACAAATTATAGGCCTATTTCTATTCTCCCTTATTTCTCTAAATTTTACGAAAAGTTAATGTATAATCGCCTTTATAATTTTGTTGAAAAATCAGGTATAATATTCCAAACGCAACATGGCTTTCAACCTGGGCATTCCCCTTTTATGTCCCTCCTAAGTATGCAGGACAAAATTTCAAATGCTATAGAAAATAATGAATACTCAATAGGAATCTTTTTCGATTTAGCCAAAGCCTTCGATACTGTAAATCATAAAATTCTCCTTAAAAAACTAGAAAATTATGGAATACGAGGCGAGCAACTAAAATGGTTTACTAGTTATTTTGAAAATCGTCAACAGTGCGTCTGTTGCAATGGTGCATTTTCGGACTTAAGAGCAATTGACTATGGAGTGCCACAGGGATCTAACCTCGGCCCTTTACTGTTCCTCATTTATATAAACGACCTCCCCAATGTATCACCAATCATGTTTTTTATTTTATTTGCAGACGACACCAACGTTTTTTACTCTCACAGTTCTTTGCAAACCCTTACTCAGGTCATAAATACAGAGCTTACTCTAGTGGCGGACTGGTTTTCTGCTAATAGACTAACCCTTAACCTAGATAAAACAAACTTCATACTATTCAAATCCCATAGGAAAATGGGTCCCTCGGATGACTCGTTAAGATTATCCATCAATGGCATTCCTATTACCAAAGTCACCTCTACTAAATTTTTAGGTGTTCACGTGGACCAACATTTGACCTGGAAGGAACATATAAAAACTATTTCTAACAAAATTGCTAAAAACATTGGTATTCTAACTCGAACTGCATACTTATTGCCCTCCTGCATACGCCTAAAATTATATTACTCGTTGGTGTACCCCTATCTTACTTATTGTAATATGGTATGGGCATCTACTTATGATTCTAGACTACGGAGATTAATTCTATTGCAAAAACGTGCAGTTCGTATCATTGCGGGAGTTCCAAGGTGCGTTCATTCTGGACCACTATTTACTGACTTGAAGCTACTTAAACTAGAGCAGATTCGAACATTACAGATTGGCCTATTTATGTACCGCTATGAACATGGTTTACTTCCAGCATGTTTTAAGGGATTTTTTCATCTAGGATCCGATGTTCATACTCACTACACCAGAAACTTTAACTCTTATCGCCCCATATACGCACACACCAATACTCGCTTATTCTCCATAAAATCTGTTGGCTCCACAACCTGGAACATGCTTCCCTCTCACATACGTTGTGCCCTCCACCTACGGCACTTTAAAAAAATGCTGCATGCCTACCTGATTAATGGAAATTAGCTATAACCTACCCTGCCGGATATTCTTTTTCACTGTTAGTTAAGGTTTTCGGTTTTTCTTTATATTTTCATAGTGTTTTGAATCGAGTTAATCATTTACTGTGTAATATGTACTATACTGTTTGCATTGCTGTACGAAACTTGATATTGCACTGTTTATCAAGGATTTAGCTAATTCATATTTCTGAAATGTTGTTCTAGGTGTCCCTAGTTAGCGGGATCTTGATCCCTTTTGGGACTCCTCTTGCGGCCAATCCTGATACTTTATGTTGAAATGTTATGTTTTTTTCATTTGGCTTCAATAAAAGAGATTTGATTGATTGATTGATTGATTGATATACATATACATATACATATACATATACATATATATAAATAATTTTTTATTGTTTGAATGTATTGAACCTGCCAAGCACAGTGCTGTGTGTTTGCTAGTACTTCTCATTAAAGAATATACAGGGTGGGCCAATAGGAATGCAACTACTTTGAATGGATATAACTTTAACAATTGTTATCCGAACATCGTGCCCAATATACTAAATTGAAGGTAATCATCCACTCTACAACTATGTCAAATCTTGCACTGATAATACGGCACCGTTGTTATAACATTTCGGTACGGCGCACACCTCTCAAATTTGAACATAAATATTGAACATCATGGCGCCGCTCACGGAAGAGGATAGAATTTTAATCGCAGAAAAAGGATACAATGCACATCAGATGATGATAGAATTCCCTTCTAGAAAATGGAATAAATATGCTCTACATCGATTGATTAAACAAATTGATGCTACGGGAACGTCTAACAGCCGCAACTGTGGTCGCAAACGTTCTGCGCGCACAGCAGCGAACACTGCACAAGTCCAACAGTTAATTTGCAGTCAAGAAACATTCTTTGTTACTCCAAAGGCTAAGGTGAACAGTGTTTATTACTTCGATGAAGTACTCGCAAGAGGACTGCTACGTGATATTCGCCAACTGTCTGGAGTTGATGGTTACATCTTTCAGCAAGATGGAGCGCCGGCGCATCGTTCACGTCATACGGTTGCCTATCTGAACGCTAACGTACCTGAGAGTTAATTGAACCGGAGAACTGGCCACCGAACAGTCCGGATTTAAACCCGGTTGACTATTCGATCTGGGGTTATCTTCAGCAACTGGTCTATCGTGAACCGATACGTGACGTTGAACATTTGAAAGAAGTGATTCTTTGCTGCTGGGCTGAGATAGCCCAAGCACTGGTGAACTCAGCCATCGATCAGTGGTCATCTCGTGTTGATGCAGTCATTAAAGCACGTGGTGGACATAATTTTATTGAGTATTTGTTTGACTGATGGTAAATTCACTCGAGATATTAATAATTATTGTTAGTACTAAGTGATTGTTTAGAATTGACATCTTAAGTTTATGACTTTTGTTTTTTCTTGCAGTTTTATGGCACGAAAATGGCACATCGAATATTAATAGCATTATCTCAAAACGTCGTAATAATATCTCGTAGATATTTTGGAGAATGATAAAATGGATAATTATCTTCAATCTGATATATTGGACAAGACGTTCAGATAAAAATTGTTCAAGTTGTGAGGCGTCAAAATTGTTGCATTCCTATTGGCCCACCCTGTACTTACTTACTTTACAATTAAAACTGAGCTAATAATTCTGTTTCATATAGCGCCCTATAAGCGGGAATGACCTTCAGTGCCTGACCTTTCGTCCTTGCCCTCGGAGGCTCGGTCCCTCTGCCTGCGGTTCTTGAACCAGTTGCTGACCTGGATCGTCGTCAGCCCAGTCCACTCTGCCAGCTGTCTCTTCTCCCTCGGCGACGGATAGGGATTGGCATCGTACCAGTTCCTCAGGATCGTCCTCGACTTCTCCCGGAAGCAGTAGCTCATCTCCTCGCCGTCCCAGATGGTCCTTGGCAGCGGGAACTTCCGGCGGACCCTGTACTTCCCGACGGCACCGAGGGGTCGGCCTCTCTGGCGCTCCGCCTCGACGTAGTGGGCCCTCATCCAGAGTCCTTGAAGCTTGGCATGGTTGTGGGGCGAGAAGTGGTGGTTTTCGAGGATCCGGTAGAGTTCCTTGAACTGTCCGCGGTGGAAGCTGATGAGGGCCTTGGCCTTCAGGACGCTCTCGTTCTTGTGCAGGTGGTCGCAGGCTGGCAGGGACCAGATGAACCGGGCCAGACGGTCGATGTTGCCGCTGTTCTGGAGGACCTCGCAAACGCAGGCGACCTGTTCCTGGGTGAAACCGAACGAGGGTGGGGTGAGTCCGTTCGAGGCGTCATCGACCCCTGACCCAAGGAGAGGGGTGGTTGCGGTCGGAGGGCAGAGACTGTCGCCACGAAACATGGGCTTCGGATGGGGGAGCGTAGGGTGAGTTGGAACACCGGAGTAGGAATGAAGGGGAAGGTGGGTCGTGTGTGACTGGTGGGTCTTGTAGTCTCTTCCGGTTTCCTGCTCTGCTGGCCAGCGGAACAAATTGCCTGAAAGCATCATCTCACGAGAATTACTCATAAGATGATAACTACTACTACTACGATGATGATGATGATGATGATGATGATGATGATGATGATGATGATGGTTTAAATAATTGCTTTGATTGTCTCTGTAGTACATATGATGATGTCGGCGAGAACGGTGACGATGCTGACGACAACGATTGTGTTTATAGCTGCGATGATATTTGAGGAAGAAGAATAAGATGCTGCTGCTGCTGATGATGATGATGATGACGAGGAGGACGAGGAGGAGGAGGAGGAGGAGGAGGAGGAGGAGGAGGAGGAGGAGGACTAGGAAGAACTAATTAAAACAAACAAGTTGTTAACTGTACATGTATACACACTACCATTATACTCCAATGACATATAACAACATCGGAATACACAAAGACCATAGATGCGTAGTATGCCACACATACATATGTACAACATACACATGTACGTGTATGTATGTATAATATGTATAATATATATATATATATATATATATGCCACTCATAAGAATATACATGTCCCTCAATTATACGGTCTATATCTGGACCGCATTAAACACTCGTGATCACTGCATTATATATATATATATATATATACATATATATACACATTCATATATATATATATATATATATATATATATATCGAGGATCCGGTATAATTATATATATGTGTATGTATGTATGTATGTATATATCCCTACTTCACGCATGCCAATGTGTGTGGCTACCTTTATATATAAAGCGAGCGTGTGTGCACTGACATTAGATTGCTGCCATAAGACTCCACCGTTTGACATCTGTCTCTTCCACCTTTATCCCATTCTTCCGTGCGTCACCTCCGTCGAATTCACCCCTCGTTCCGTCTGGTGGAATGGATCCCCTAAACGAGACATCTGTTTCCTTCTTCGAAACCCTCGCGTCAACCGTAGAACCCTTCCTGATTCAGTCCAGTCACCCCATCCCCAAGATAACGTAATCTAGATTATCTGCAAGATGATCAGTCCGCAATTATCTCTTCGACGCCTCTGGGGTTTCTGCTACGAAAGAGGGTGACAGGGAGCGGGGAAGTAGTGAGGGAGGGAGGGAGTGGAAGAAGTGCTGATGGAGGTCTTTATAGTTTGACCCTCGGGGGTTAAATGGGGGCTTTCACGGTTGTCAAACTTCGTCGGCGATTGCGTCGTGTGAGTTAAGGGTGGTCGTCGTCTTGGGGTTATTAGGAGGAACACGTTGGTTGCACCATGGTTTTTTTTATGCACATGTACACACATAGGCCTACATACATACATACATACATACATACAAACATACATACATACATACATACATACATACATACATACATACATACATACATACATACATACATACATACATACATACGTACATACATACATACATACATACATACATACATACATACATACATACATGCATGCATACATGCATACATACATGTCATCTGCACCAAAGTTCGACCGTACGTACGGAACGTACGCTATTTTTTCTGCTGAAATGCGTACCGTACGCGTACGCTATTTTTGGCTAAATTAATAAATAGCGTACGCTAATTTTTATATTTTTTATTATAGAATTAACAAGGAATAACGTCAGCCTGTTTTATTTCTGTAGATAAAATAATCAAATTATACAAAATAAAAACAAAATAATAATTTACCTCTTCGCTGAAACGGAACTACAAATAAGAACTGTAAAGTGACGTAATAACGACGAGAAAAAAACGACGAGAAAATGAGGAGACAAAATGTGACGTCACGAGAAGCAACTAATATTAAAGGCTGCTCATACGTACGGAATACGAACGTACCGTACGCGTACGCTATTATTTTTAGTAAATTACGTACCGTACGCGTACGCTATTTTCTGCTGTAACGTACGGTCGAACTTTGATGCATACATACATACATACATACATACATACATGCATACATACATGCATACATACATGCATACATACATGCATACATACATGCATACATCTACATAAATATGTACATACATACATACATACATAAATAAATACATACATACATATTGCATACACTTATTTGTTTTCTTGAATAGTAGCAGCCAAGGTTGTGAAGGGCAAGCGACTTCATTTTCTTAGCCTCGGCATATGATGGTGTGTTGCAATTCTATCCCTTGTCGCCTGGTCTTCCCACCAATCATTCATTCACTCACTCACTCATTCGTTCACTCCCTGGTTCACCTCCGCGCACTCACTCACTCACTCATTCTGTTCACTCCCTGGTTCACTCCTCTGCACTCACTCACTCACTCACTCACTCACCACTCCACTCACTCACCACTCACTCCACCACCTCACTCACCCACCACTCACTCACCACCACTCCACTCACTCACTCACCTCACTCACTCACTCGCTCGCTCGCTCGCTCGCTCGCTCGCTCACTCACTCACTCACTTATTCACCTAACTCATCTTACTCACCTAACTCACCTAACAACCCTCTGCTTTTGAATCAAATTATCTATTAACATGTGACTGCTTATTGGTATAGATAAATTAATTTTACTAGACTATATAGTCTCAAAAACGTTTGTATCATCCTATTCATATATGATCTTACGACTTCTGCGCATTATCCTGCGCTATACAAAGACACGACGCTGAAGAATCGAGTCGTCATAAAGATCTCCCACGAGCCAACATGGAACAATGAATCATAATCGCGAACATACATGCAGACGGATCGGCGCCTGTGAATTCTATTGTTAGATTTCTATGACATGGCTGTCAAGATGGCGTCGTACAGGTGTAGTTCGTCTGTTCGTCTACAAAATCTGCGTTCATAGTCATTTGTAGATGTCGTTCATCCACACCAATTAACCCTTTATTCGCGTAGAATTGACTCGCAGATAACATCAGACAACGATTTGTCACCGAAACTGGCGTCGAACATTTAGGACGCGATTTTCGCTTTCTTTGCACGACCTTTCTGTTTTCCTATTAGTGATGTTATCGGACTTTGACGCCCTCTCGGTTGTCACGTTTACCGATTTGAATCACTCCAGTCTGACCACAATGCCTCTCGCTTCCGGATTCAAACTTGTCCGTGATTGGTAGACGTTGCACGGGAAACAAGCCAATCGCAGTGTGATTCTCCTTACAGATTTTATTTTAGTTATAGTTACAGTTATAGTTAATGTTTTTTTCTATTTTAGTTATAGTTATGGTTATAGTTAGTATTATTTTTTAGTTATAGTTATAGTTATAGTTAATGGATTTTTATTTTAGTCAATTTTAGTTACTACTTAGATACAATAATTAAGGATATAAGTAAAATTGTGCGTCTTAACACGCTGTTTCACAATTTGCTCAGAGCTTTGAAAGCCTTGAAGCATGGGTGCATTCAGCTTCGCGAATACACGAGTTTCCAAAGTAACTGACAAATTGCATAATAAAAATATCGCAATTTTTCGTTCTCATTTATGTCGAATCAACCATATTGCATTTCCTATTTTTATTTTTTGTATTAACGAAAATAAAGATGAATTTTCGTTATTGTTATTTTCGTCATAATTATAGTTGTAGTTAATTACATTTTTTAGTTTTAGTTTTCGTTATCGTTACGAGAATCACACTGGCCAATTCATCGCGCATTCGCAATCCAGATGAAACTTAGTGCTTTTAGCGGTGGCTAAATTTCATACCCGGAGGTGCATGGCGGATCTCTGAATTTCTGCAATTTTTGCCTAAGCCCATCTGACGAATTTATGACCGTTATTCGTTATTCTCTATTCGGATAACACATAAATGGGTAGTTTACGATGCTAAATTGTTTTATATTGCCAATTTGAAATGGAGGCTAGACTGATGAAAATAAGTCTTGGCCTAAATGGATTGATGAAACTAATTCCTTGTTTAAATAGAAGCTGGATTGATGGAAATAATTGTTTCGGTAAATAGAAGCTGGAATGATTAAACTAAGTCTTCGCTTCAATAGAAGCTGGATCATTTAAGTTTTTTTGCTTAAATAGAAGTGGGATTGACGAAAATAATGCTTGCTTAAATAGAAGTTGGATTGATGAAAATATTATTCGTTGAATAGAAGTTGTATTGATAACAATAATACTTGCTTAAACAGAAGTTCGATTGATGAAAAAATTTATTTCTCAAATGGAAGCTGGATTGATGACAGTCATCATGGACATTGGTAGACTGCTTACTTACCATCGTCAAGAACGGCATTGAATACATTAAAATAATTATTATTTACCAACCTAAGCTACGGGATAACTCATGAAATGTAGGAAGCAAGAACCATATGGTCGATTATTGTGACTAAAGCACATTTAGTTGACGGGTCTCCTCTTTTAGGTGGCGGATCTCATAGTTTAGGTGGAGGATCTCAGATCCTCCGAGAATCCAGCTGAATTTGATCACTGGAAATTCAGCCAGATCCATGCACCGGATATGAGATTCGGCATCTCTGCTGCGCGATTCGCCCCTCGAACTACATATTGTGATAAAAATGAGCAGGGTCCGAGACTATCGCTTTCCAATGGTGACTGTTTCAGAGCCATAGACTCATAGCCGTGTATACGGTCGCTATATAAATCAAATTACATTACATTTTACACATGTGCCTTTCTAATTCAACTAATTTTGACGAGAACAGGAGTTCAGAATCACCTACCTCTGTTTTTATGCATATTTGCCAACAGTCGGACCTCGATTGAGGGCGGTTTAACTGCAACGCTTGCCACCATGCACACTGCTGCTCCTGCACATACTTACTTTGCTGGCAAGCCCGTCTCATGACCTGGCTGCGAACGCTGCGTATGATATATACTCCTGTGATGGCGGAATTAATTTGAACAGACACGAACTTCCGGAAATGAAAGCACCATCTTGCACCTTACACGGCATCTTTTAATTACAAGACTCGCCATCCAGTTCACAAACTCAGAAAAAACACTATTCGTTTATATAGCGCCCTGCACGTCTGTATGCATATATGCAACATGACACACACGTGGCATGTTTAAGATGTATACGCTATAGCCTATACATCACGTCAAAGGGAGAAGGCAAAGGAGGGGAACAAGAGACATGACCACTACGACTAAATAGCTCATGCACTAACGCTTATGCTGTGAGAATGAATGACATCTGATTATTTCGAGTATTATAGAAGCTTGCTATAGTCGAATTTTGCGACATGAAAATAATGAAATAACTCCGAATCGACGGCTTGTATACATTACACAGGATAAGCAGTCAAAGAGACATCCAGAGGGTGACTTTACACGTAAGAGTGCATCATGCATGGGTAGTGGAAGTTTAACTATACGCTACGTCATGACAAAGTTGATTAGCGTCGCTCACCTCCGTCATTCATTCAGGATTCCAGGTACGGCGCTGGTACTGCCAGAGCACGGGAATGCATGGCGAAGTTCATACGTATAAATATGGCGATCATGAAATAACTATTCTTGAAATAACTCCGAATAGGTTAAGCAACTGGCGGGAACGAGAGGTAGTGGTTGTGGTATGGTCTTCAGTCTTCACTCATTAACTTAGGCGTTGAGGTACTCTAAGTCTAACCACATAGTGGCTAAATTATACACCCATAAGGTGTTGAATCTTCAAAGTTTTGCAGGTCTAAACCTGAACTCTATCCGGCAAACCTGCATTCGGCAGTGTGTGTGTGTGTGTAAAGCATCTATAGAATTAGCTTGCAACTTGGCCCATGCAGAGACTCTGAACATCCATGCCATCTTCAGCTGTCGACGGGAATCCATTGTTTTGTTTCTCGTGTGTGCGTGGGCCGCCACTGCCCGCCAGTGGTGACTCTTCCAGCTTACTGTGCATCGTTTTGCTAACTGATACAATATATTCGTTTCGTGATGACATTTAACATTGGACTGGATTACGATTAATCTAAGAGTCCCCTTTATGTGCTTGGAGTGCAAAGATGCTATATTGTCAATGTCATTGGAGTTCTACAATGGCACCTTTGCACTCTAGGTACATGCCTTATATATATTTTGTGGAATGCAAAGTCATAAAACAAACACCAAGTTTGGTTGTGGATAATTTTAAACCACACGGCAGGACATAAGAAATTCTATCATGTGCAATTCTTAGGCGCGGTATTCCCGTTAGATTAGAAAAATATTGGCAGCTTATTAAACAGGTACACGTGCAAATATGGACCAAGTTTATATTATATATATGTTATAGGCCTACATATACAAATATATTATAAGCTTATATTATATATATATATACATATATATATATATATATATATTTCATATGTATGTAACGTCGTAAAAATATACATGTATATTGTTCATATGTTCGTAATATTACGCAATATGCGAGAGACAAATGGGGCGCCTCTGGTGAGTCTCTCGGGAAGAGGCGTTTTGTAAATGCGTGGTTTATAATTAAAATTGCAGAAAATGAATTCGTGAATATAGATCTATGTAATTTTTGCATTTATAATTGCAAAGACCATCACGCGCATGCGCCCGCAAACACACACACACAGGCCCGAGAGAGAGAGAGTGAGACAGATATGCAGACAGAGACAGAGAGAGTAAGGGAGAGAGAGAAAGAGACAGACAGACAGACAGACAGACAGACAGACAGACAGACAGACAGACAGACAGACATAGAGAGACAGAGACTGAGCCTGATCCATGGCTGTCAGGAGGGAGTTGTCTCTCTTTGAGAAAGAGACAGACAGAAAGACAGAGGCAGGCATACACAGGCAGAGACAGAGACAGTAAGAGACAAAAAGAAATAGAGAGACAGCTATAGACTGTATGCCTATAGGCTATAGTACTCGATCGAGAGATTGGGGTTCAAATCCCCGCCCCTTGCGCCCCTAGAAAACTCAGCTATAATGAATACACCGACAATACAATGTCGGTGGGAAGATGAGACGGCGAAGGAGATGACTGGCCACCCGCACTCATATGCCGAGGCGAAAAATGAAGTCGCATACCCATGGCTGTCTCAAGGATATATATATAGCTCTATAGGGACTGCTCATCTCTTCATCTTCTGGTTTGGTATTGAATTGGATTGGCAGGAACTCCTTCATATACAGACATGTTCTTTCACTTATAGGAACATTATGTCCATGTCGATTTACAGACAAACAGCAAGTCTAATAATCTAGGCTTAGAACTCATCATCTCCAGATCAAAGGTTCTTGATCTAAGCCAAAGACTGTAGTTTATTTTGAAACAGTATATCATTAGCGTTTTGCTTCGTCAAATTACAGATATCTGCTCCGAATAGAGACGACATTTGACAGCGCAAAAAAGCCGTGATTTCCCTGGTCTAAAATAATAAGCATGAATTTTAAGAGCGCAAAAGCATTGACTTCTGCAGGCCTACTCTTTCTGCTCCGAATAAAGATGACTTTTAAAAGCGGTCGCTTACATAAATTTCATAGGCAAATGCAAGAGTGTATACTATCACATAAGGTATCAATCAGACCCTGATATTTTAATACTCCTTGGAACAATAACTGCTTGGGTGGTCCGGTGCAATTCTTGATAGACAGTAATTCGCTGGAGAGCCGACAACTCTGAAAACGGATTATTCCTCTTTTCATTCAGCAAATGTTAACTCTATGGACCTAGATAGTTAATGTAATTGGTCTGTCCTGAATGACGCTTTATAAATCTGTCTACCGCAGTTGCTAGAGTTTACATCTAACTGTTTCTTTAACGCGTTTTGTCGAACCACAAGCCGCCTTCGTTAACGTAATGAATGCTTTCTGTTGAATCTGGCCTGAATTACTGACGGAAACGCAATGAGCGCCTATTATAATGAGTTCTCTTTGATGGACGCTATATAAATTAAAACATAACTCATTTCACCTCTCGTGCCTCATCTTATATCATACATTGTCTTAATTTGTGTGCCAGATACTTTACCTTACAATTACAAACGCTAAATGCAAATGCATTAAACTGATTAGAGGACTGCATCCGTATTATGAACTCTTCCTAAAAGCATGGTTCACAACAACTCAACGACAAGAGAGAGAAAGAACAGAGAGACAGTGAGAGAGAGACAGACAGACAGATACAGACAGATACAGACAGAGAGAGAGACAGACAGACAGAGACAGAGAGACAGACAGAGAGAGAGAGAGACAGACAGAGACAGACACAGACACAGAGAGAGAGTCAGAGAGAGAGACTGAAGCATACAGAGGCAGGCAGAGACAGATAGAGTCAGAGAGAGAGAGAGACAGACAGAGAGAGAGATAGATGAGAAAGAGAGACAGACAGAGTCAGCAGAGAAAGAGAGAAAGACAGAGTCAGAGGACGAGACAGAGACAGAGAGAGAGAGAGAGAGAGAGAGAGAGAGAGAGAGAGAGAGAGAGAGAGAGAGTGAGAGTTCATACATATATATTCAGCCTCCAAACTTGAATGAATGGAAGCCTGAGTTGGCACTGTGCTCCAACCTTGAGATAAGTATACAAACCCGGGCTCGATGGGGCGAAACGTCATAATTGTATAACAACCAGCATTTTATGCCATGATATGCATCTTATATATATACCGTATACCGTCTATACCATGTAGGCTACCTCTTGTCAGTTTATCAGCTATGCTGAATTGCTGATACCTTATCTACATATCATATGTATGCCTTGTCTTTAAGTATTATACCTTACCTTATACCAAACAGAGTAGCATACCTTTAATTATTTATATATTATAAATGTATAACTTATGCCGTAAAAATTGCCTTATGCCAAATGAATACCTTATATACTATTTACCTTACCTCATACCAAATTGCAAGCCTCCTTTACCAATTGCCTTTTTTAAGGCTTACACCATTTGGATATATCTTACCATATTTATCTTACCAGTCTAAGTTTTATATACCATATACCATACCTAATATACCAATATACCTTTCTTATACCCTGCATGCATGTGTGCACGATACGTTCATGCATGCATGCATGCAGACTCCACACATACACAGAAATGCATGCATACATGTATATATTTGCATGCATACGTACACATATGCACACATACATTCATGCATGCATACATACAGACATACATGCATGCATGGATACTTACATATATACATTTTAAATACATACAAGCATACATGCGTACATATATACATACATACATACATACATACATACATACATTCAAACATGCATACTAACATACATAAATACATACATACATAAAGAAGAGACAACTATGCATGCATAAATAAACTTACCATAGTATAAAGGTCTTTCACAGGATGTGTAATAAGACGAATACATGTTTCGGGTTGAAACGGTTTGAAACAATTCGGACTTGCAATCTCCCTGTGTCCAATTCACTCTGTGACGACCATGGAATCGGAGATCGATGATCTCAAGATGACCTCAACAGATCTATATGTCAATAACATCAATACAAGACAAACTTTTAGATATAAGGTTGGCAAAGATATTTCATTGATGGTCATCATGAATGAACCAACTTTTACCATCAATTATAACTGTTCTTCATATGAACCGATCCTTCTTTAAAAATTCTTCTGATTCAACTTCCTTCGATTGCTAATCGAACAGCTCGAATGTCTAAATGTTCATCAAAAATTGTATAATTTTCAACAACGACACTTCACTTGAAGGGTTCGTCAAACCGAAAATCTATCATATGCTCAGGTAGCCTACTAATTTTTACACGTCAAGAAGCTATGAATTTCGAGTCCTGAATAGGCCTCAAAGCTGCGGCTGATTTCTGCTCATAAAATATTAAACATCATTCTAAAAGGTAATAATTATATTAAAATAGCGAGAAACGTTGACTCTATAAAGACACGAATGGTGTTACTGTATACGGTGTCTGTATAGTGTTAAAACCACGGATTTCCTTACTCGTATCTGACACCATTTAAAGTTCGCATATGTGCGATGAAAGGTCTTCAACAATGACAAAGGCTAAACGCTCTTAAAATCAATGGATCGGATGACGGCATAAATTATTGATTTGCACGCTGTTTACCTTTTATGATCAGTGCAGTGTCTCAACGCTTCCGAGATCGAAGATAGTATGTGTAGTAATCCGTTCGCTACTATCAGTGCAGTATCTAAGTAGTTTCTCGGTACTCAATTTAGTAGCCCATGCATAGTATTGTCGTATCGATACAACAGTTTAATTGTAATCGTAATCATAATAATCAGTTAGAATCGATTAATGTGTTGGCATGAGGTTAGTATTTCAACATCTTTTAGGTTTAGCCTGCCTGGTAGTCGGCATAGGCTGGTATCAGTGTATAGTGTATCGATACAGTTTCTGAAGGTATACTCCTCTATCAACAGTTTTCTGAAGGTACTAACATTTAGCAATGCGTTCGATACTAATAGCTTACTATCTCAAAATCCCTTATGGTCTCTGTCTATAGTAGTCCATTACTATCACTATATCAGTGTAGTAAATAATAGCTTTCTGAAGGGAGGCTGTTCCATCAACAGTTTCTGAACGTCCTCGATATAGTAGTCCGCTTGTTAGAATCAGTTTAGTATATCAACAGCTCCTAGGTACTATTTTTAGTAGTCCGTGACATATTGGCACAGGATGTCAAGTCGGCGATTCGTGGATATGTCCTCTGTTTAGGTACGTATAAGTACCTGCTACCGGCGATACCTTTACGGTGAGATCGTCTAGATATCTCGGGAACTCGTGCGCCGCGTTTTAATGCGGAGGATGGTAGTGGTCACGTTGTGACGATACTCCCCCGTCGGTCGCTTGTAGGCTACGGTTGGTCGTGTTGTTGTCTCCATAAGCACCGCCTGCTGGTCGAAGAGCAAAGGCACGGTGTGTGATAGGATGATCGTGAAAGTAGACAACAAATCTAATGACTTTATCCGATGGGAAAGGTAGAGACAGAGACAGAGAGACAGAGACAGGGAGAGAGATCGTTGTAGATCTCTCTTTCCTCTCTCGCTATCTCTCCCTTTCGACAGACAGAGGAGTAGCCTACGCTGCAGACAGTGATAGGTAGAAAGAGAGGGTGAGAATTAGAGAAAGAGGGGGAGAGAAAAAGGTACAGAAGCACGCACAGAGGTAATGAGAAAGAGAAAAACTCTGACAGAGGCAGATAACCAGAGTCAAACAGTGAGAGACAGAGACATAGGGAAAAACACGCAGGTAAAAAAAGAAAATCAGACAGACAGCCAGACAAACAGAGAGCTATGGTATAATAGGCTCATAGCGCCTCCTCTCTCAGTACAACCATGTCTCAATTGGACACGCCCCATTCGCCTAGCAACGCCCAAACTGACTGACAATCGTTTATTCAATGGCGCATGCGTACAAAAGACGGTGGGTGTCTATTCTGCGCCCTCTGTCGGTTACAATCTGCTCAATCTGTTCATTTGTGAATCGTTCATTAGTCGTCAATCGATGCTCGCCTACGACAGATTTCTCCTTAGGGATCTCAGGCGTATGACTGTCACCTGTGATGTTTTGAAATAATATGTACAGCATTCGTTTCTTTGTCTTGGCTATATCTAAATCTTTAATCAGGGCTATGATTATTATGATGATAATTACGACGACTACTATGATGATGATTATCATCATTTTAAGATTTTACCGAGGTGTTACAAGATCCATCGGAATTTTTAGATGGCTGATGTTAACCGGCCGCCAGAGGCTCTCAAATTTCGAGTACTATTATAGTCTATAGGGTCAGGCGGCCTTCCAAATAGATTGCTTACGGGTCGCCAGGCAGACTTATATCCAGTGTTACCACTCCTATGTTTTCCCTCCAAGATCTATGTTTCTTTGGTCTCGTCTATGTTTCTGTGCTTTTTGTCTGAAATCTATGTTTTTCTTTCATGGAAGCTTTACTTGTTAAAAAAGGTACTTTTTCAGCAATTCCTAAAGTATTACTTAATTTTGTTTAAGGCATTTTCATGAAATAGGGACTCAACACGCGGCACTTCACTAAAACCAGCCAAAATATGGTCTTCTGTCCAACTTCATGTGTCAGATTCTGGCATTGCTCCACTCTTCAGCTAGTGTGGAAAGAGTTTTCTCTCTTGTGAAACAAATCAGACAGAATATACATTGCGACACTGTAGCGATGAGACTAATTGCAGAGGAAGCAATCAAATATCAAGGTGTTATGTGGAAACCTCCAGAAATCTGTCGCTGAAGATGTGAAAGAAGGGTGGTGTCACGAACGCTGTTGCGAGAAACTGGTAAAGACCGTGCAGAAAATACAGCTGAACTAGTAAACTTCGACGAAGATGCATCTTTTTAACAACAGTTACTGTTGCATTGCTCCAATGATCCTACTATCATGCTACGCTTAATTGCAGCAATAATATTTGTGACAGGCATGTGTTTTTGATTCCTGGTGATTAATTTAAGTAGCAAATCTGTTACCTACAGTAGTACTGCTGTGTTTCATTACAAATTTTAACTAGTTCCATACGTATTCGGTATTCCTTTTAAAAAACGTGTCTATGTTTTTCTATTTTTTTGGGTCTCTCACCTATGTTTTTTTCGAAAATTTAGAGCGGTAACACTGCTTATATCGGACGAAAACCTTTGGCGGTATAAAAACTAAGACTAGGGATAGACGAAAATCACGAATTCATGGAATTCACGGAAACCGTGAATCTTGGCATTTGCTGTGATTTGCCGTGATTTTTCACATATACTGCACTTTTTGTGTCGATATTCCTAAATTTCTGATGTAAAACATAACAGATTGGACCTAAAACGGCCGCCATGGTCATGAACAATACATTTGCCAAGAACGAAGGCAATTTTTTTCAACTGCCAGATGGCGCTAAAAGTTAATTAAACCATTCTGACTTGGAGTCGGTATCGTTAATTTTTATGTACTGACTAAATAGGCTAACTCATTATTTGCGCTGACGTAACGTCGTAAACAAATAATTGAAATCAATGTTTAATGAACACAATATGACTTTGATTTGGTGCCTTGAATTCGCCGTGAATGCGTCAATTTTCTAAAAAGTATACCTTGACTTTATCACTTTTTTACCGTGATTTTCGTCTACGTCTACCTCTACCCTACGACCAACCTTAAACGTCTGAAACTGACCCACTGAAGGACCCCAATTAGGAACTGCTGACAAACCTGTGTTTGGATGAACTCGTACATGTTTGAATTCAGTTTTCACCTGCACAATCGCATTGAGAAATATTGCAGTTCATTCTAGGCGCGTGAAGATTTCTTCGGCGAATACTTGTTCATGGATTCTAACTTCTTGGCGTGAAGCGCTGTAAGATTACTAAAAATTACACGTCTACTTACGAAAGTAGTCACGTTCTGGAATCAGGTGACACGTGACACGTTTGGTGATGCGCTAGTTTTTAAAATGTGTTGGCCGTTTGTCATTTCGTTTTTAAAAACAAGATAGACTATGAGTCGTGTCAAGAATTTATCATTACTAGAAGATATTCATTGGCATAGGTGGTATACCTTGTGTTGTGACGGTGGTGACAGTCACGACCTGTTTTGGCACTGTGGTGAAATGTTTTCGTGACATGACAGTTTATATCAACGATTTACGAGTGACTGTTGTTTATCTGTATATAGTGGTCTCAGTGTCGCTGATTTTTTACAGTAATTGTGAAATAGAAAGTAAAGAGGTGCTTTGTTATCCACGAATGACCTTGCATTGGTGGACATTGGACAAAGCATAATAAATTCTTATTTGGGGTCGTCAATTAAATATGTCAACAAAATAGGGGAGGGGTTTGGAAAAGTTTGACAGTTGTTGACACGGGGGAGGGGAGTTTTCCTTACAATTTGACGTCAACAAATTTTTTCCAAATGAATCAACACAGACCCTTCAAAATGGTAGCGAAAACATTAAGTAATGCTGAAAATGTATAAAGTGCTTAATGTTTAATACTACTAGAAAGCTGGTAATAAACTAAACTCATATATTTTGAAATTTGAGATTGCATTTTTAGTGTAAAAATTTGAAAAAATGATTCTACATGTATTGAGCTAATGTGTTTCTTTTTTTTAGGGAGGGGGATTTGGGATTGTTGACATAATTTTTAGGGGGTCGGTCAATGTTTGACAGTTGTTGACAAGGGGGGTCAAAATCTGCCTAAAATTTGTTGACATAATTAATGGACGACCCCTTTAGGGAAGGAGAGGGATGTGGAGGGAGAGGGGAGGAGAGAGAGAAGAGGAACTAGAAGGGAACTGGTCACCACCACTTTGTGAGGCTAAGTTACGCCCCTGTGCGTGCATGGGAATTGTGAATTAGGGAATGACCGATTGTCATTTTTGCCATTTTCCAATTCCGAATAGTTAGCGGATATTTAGCCTGCTTTTTCGGCCGAATCCGTATTTTCGATAAATCAACAATAATTATTTTCATTTGCAAAGATATAATAATTAAAGCTAAACCAAGAGATGTAGGCTAATTTAAGCGAGAGTTTATTCCCTGAACTATTTCATTATTTTACACGGATTTTCAATTATGAAGATTTAAGATAATATAATAAGATTACCGCAGGCGGCCGACAAAACAGGTGACTGTTGCTGTATTAATGAACACTTTATTACGCCACAGAGGCAGAACAACAACTAAACGATACAAAAATGAGAAAAATAAAAGACACATAGAGCATTAATTATAGTCCACAAAGCATCAATTATAGACCACAAAAGCTCAGCTCTGTGTACACAAGTCATCAAACTTATTATACAATTGTGTAATGGCATCATGTTTCTTCATGAATACCAAGGCAAGGCAATCATCATTATGGAAATTGTCTAATAGGAATGTCCAAAACAGATTATAAAGGGCAACATTTTCAGAATAGATTAAATGGAAATACAGTTTACAACGGCGTAATTTCGCCAGGAAAGTGAAATTCAGCCTACCCAGTCCATTAATGAAACTTTTAACACTTTCCCATTTATTAAACCCAAATATAAGACGATATACAGAATTCCAGCATACATTTAATTCATTAGATTGTCTTGCTGACAAAGTCAAGGCAGGGAGAGCATAGGTCAAAAGGGGCAGGGAATAGGTTTCTTGTAAGTGGAGATGTAAAATTTCATCTAAATTGGAGGCATGAGATGCAATACAATTACATGCCCGGTAGAACGATCTCTTCAAAGGACCAATGTCAAACATTACATTTCTACGGCCACCCATAAAATGTACACCCAAATACTTAAGGGAATCAACCCAGGAGATTGAGTTATCACCCAAAGACATCGCGTCAATTGACTTTGAACACCCTTTACCAAATTGTATGCAGTAAGATTTAGAACAATTAAACTTAAGCAAAAGGGCACTGCTGGTGCTGCAGCAAACATTCAGCATGACTTGGAGACAATTTACTGAAGGGGAAAGTAAAATAATGTCATCAGCATATAAAAAACAACCATAGAAGTGATTCTTAATATGACAACCCATGTCAGTGCGCCTCAAATTGAAAACAAATACATGCATCAAAAGGTTAAATAGTGCAGGGGACAAAGTGCTGCCCTGTCTAACACCACTGCCAACATGAAACTGAGAGGAAAAACTACCATTCCATCTAGCCGTAACAAAAAACTTACCATACCAATTGCAAATAATGTCCACAATGGGTACTGGTATATTGTAATTAAGTAACTCCTTAAATAATTTATAATGATTCACACTATCAAAGGCTTTACTTAGATCCAACGCTGCAGCATACACGCAACTACCTCTAGAGTTGAAATAGTTAATGGATGACTTCAAGGCAAAAATAGCATCAGTGCAACCCAACCCAGGCTTGAAGCCAAACTGCAAGTCATCAATCGGCAAATACTTTTGACATATATTAAGGAGCAAAGATTCAAAGAGCTTAGAAATTACAGGAATCAAAGTAATGGGTCTGTAATTCTCAGTATCATTCAGATTCCCAGTTTTATCTTTAATTAAAGGTACTATAGTTCCAGCGCCAAAGCTGTCAGGTACAAATCCATGGGTGAATATGCTTGAAAACAATAACTTAAGATGAACAATAAGGCTGGGATGGGCATACAACAAGTGCTCTGCTGATAGATCGTCTGGACCACAAGCCTTCCCAGTATGCAAGGCTTTAACACAGCTGCTTATTGCTTCCACCGAAACATCAGGATTATAAATGAGTTGTGTGCGCTGAGCATGATTACGTGCCTTTTCAAAGTCATGTACGGCCTCTGCGTTCTGGTCAGACATATGGAAGTTCTTACTAAACTGAGTGGCAAATTTATTCGCAACATCCAAGTTAGAACAGCATCCAGGAAAATTAATCGGTGAATTGATATTTTTTCTAAATTTCCTATGCCAAGCTTTCCAAAACTCATCTGGTCTTTTATTGAGGAAGTTGGACACAATTGCATCGTCATGCATACTTTCAAAATGAACGCAAGCATCCCTGACAGCAACCTTATATTTCAGTTTGCACCTAGCTTTAATCGCATGTAGATGCCCCAGATTTGTCAAAAAAGAAGCAGGGGGGTCGGGAACAGTGGCGGATCCAGGATTGCTTATGTGGGGCAAGGGTTGTTTTTGAAGGGCGCCACGTTCCAGGGCAAAATTGTAATTAACTTTAAATGATAGTAGGCCTAATAGCCTATATTTGAAATAATGGCATTATGAGCAATAGTTAGTGTACCCGGTAGTAGACTATTATATACGATCCTACAAAATACTGTTTGAAATTGGCGTTCATTTGTGATGTTGGATCGCAAGTAATTTTTTTAATTATTTTCAATCTGCTCAAAGTTCTTTTTGCAGTAGGCTACAATTACCAGCTGGCCCGAACGGGGCGCCGTATAATAGGGCGCCGTACTGCAGTGGCCAACGTAACAGGAAGAGTGAGATATAATATTATTTTATAAAGTAGCCTACTGATAGATTAATTAGGGCAGTGATTCCCAACCTTTTTCAGATCATGGCATCCTTAGATTCCTTACAAACGGCAGATCAGCGGCCCTTTGACCTTAATTTCAACTATTTTTCTTGAAGTTAGTTCTTTATTTTACTGATAAGAAACGTTTCTTTTATTAATCATGCGGGTTACGACTATTTCTACACTACTTTCAGTTTAAAAAATAATTATAGGCCTATGTTAGTAGTGATAAATGTTAAAACTTTTCACATAAAAAGCTGCACAAATGTTATGGTTCTACCTTTCTGACAGCCAACCTTGAGCAGGTTCACGGGGCCCTTTCGTGCAGCGAAACTCAGGTTGGAGAGAACTTGATTAGGGAGTCATTATCACTTAAATTGTCTGAGACAGTTCCAATGCAAGTGATTTGATCAGTGGCATGGCTAGGTATTTTGGCGCCCGGGGCGAATAACGGCAAGCGCTACCAATAGAAATTTAGAATTTTAGCGTAAACACAGTTAATCAAACACTATATTGAACATTATTCGATTATATGAACATGTGGCTCTTACCAGAACTCAGACTCAAAACTTTTCTATCCTTGATATAATAATAATTATCTGCCACGTCTTTCAGAACTTCAGCAAAATTAATAGAAGCGTTACTTCACTCTGAAAAAACTGAACTTTTTCGACCATTTCAATGGAAACCACGAAACTTACCCCCCAAATTTTTTTCTGATGAAACTGCTGTGGCTTGATTGGGTTCAATGTCTTGTTCATCTGACATTGCTGAGCAGTGCCCTTCAAAATAGCTGCCATTAACTCCATAGGCTACTGTAGAACTTGATGCAGCTGCTGCTCGTTTCTCTGACAATTTCTTAAACCTAGTTCCGTTCAGCTAATAATTATGTCGCTTAATTTTCGATAAAGGCAAGCGATGTGCAGATAGTTTTATAAACAACAAATAGGCCTAGGCTACACATAAAACTGGAATTTCGAATAGACGACGTACAGACTGATATTCCACGACTTATGACTCAGCGGTCTCCGTGCCACTGTCCTGGCCATAGGGAAAGGGGAAAGGTCAGGAGGGCGTCTATCCAGACTCCTATAGCCACGGGAGGCTTGAAGCGTGTTATAACCGGGGTGCTCGCCTGTAGCATAGCCTACTACGTGGAAACCCGATCCTTTAGGCCTGAAAACTGTAATGGGTGTTGAAATCTTGCTCTAACTAATTCTTCTTCCTTGGGCCCCTAATCCAAAAGCAGATGGCGCTTTGATGTGGCACACATATATCAAACTGCAAGAGGAAAAGGAGGAGGGTGGTCGAGTAGAGAGAAGAAACATTACTAGCCTACTAAAGACAAATGTGACCATTTTATATATATATATATATATATATATATATATATATGAGATGAAGAAAAGAAGAAAGAAGAAGAAGAAGAAGAAGAAGAAGAAGAAGAAGAAGAAGAAGAAGAAGAAGAAGAACAACAACAACAACAACAACAACAACAACAACAACAACAACAACAACAACAACAAGTCAGACTTGTCCCATCTCCATGACCAGGATATTGGAGCATTACTTAAGCGCCCCAAACCTTCAGAATGACCAACTAACTCAGAAGAAAGACCCTTGGTAGACAGACTCTTAAAAAGGAAACTACCCACAAGAGGCCTATGGTCACTAAGGTTAGCACCAGAATCAACAATAAAAATGTCCTGCACAGCGGGACGTAAAGAGCTCGTTACAAAGAAATGGTCAATAAACGACGACTGATTAAGACTACTATTAAAATAGGTAACTCTGTCAACAGAACTGCACAAATCATCGCAATGGGATAAGGTGTAACTTTGAAAAACATTATGACAAACATTGAAGCCAATGTGGCTATCATTACAAACAAAATTCATGTCACCAGCAATGATAATATCATCACCAGGATTAGCAACACTTTCAATATAACCAAGGCAACGACATAAATCATTAGTATATTCAGCACTGGATTCAAAACATGGAAAATAAACATTAAACAGCTTAATACTATGAACCTCATCAATTTGCAAAGACATACCAAGAACACGACTGTCCAAATCGCTACCAATAACTCGAACCCTATCACGAATATCTTTACGCCACAAGAAGGCCACGCCACCAAAAGGTCTACCAACATAAATACCCGTACTAAGCCTGTTGGCCATGGCAGAAACACCATATGCTAAAAAATCTGGGTGAATATCATTAAGAAGATGCAGGTTCTTAGGAGTCAGCCAGTGTTCTTGTACAGCAATGATATAAGTGTTCGGATCATTACATAAATCAGTTAAAAGGCAACGTCCAGAATTAAAACCTCTTAAATTATAAGATACTACATTGATACAAGAATCAATGTAAGAGCTGTTACTTGGTGGATCCATTGTTGTTGTAAAACACCCAGTCTCTCAGATCAGTACCTTCAGGCCAGTTGGCCTCATCGTAGAACAAATCACGATATTCTTCGCTGCATGAGACTCTGAAGGCAGCAGATTTGAAAACACGGCCATCCTTTGGTTCAAGTTTCCGACATGTGACGTCCAGAATCCCAACTTCATTCAGGTAGTCCCTCAACTCTTGCTCCGTAGTCGAACGTTCCAGACGGCCGACAAAACAAGTAAGAGCTCGTGGAACGACTTTAATCTTCCCGTTTGCCGGTCGCTTGCCACGTGTAACTGTCAGCAGGCCTCGGAGTGGATGAGCACGCTGTTGAACCGCAGAAGAACTCTTGGAGGAAGCTGGTCGTGAAGCAACTCCAGCCCAGCTACGCCCGGCCACTGGGAAGGAGGGTTCAACAGCCATATCCCCAACGGCAGCACCAAAACCTCCCGGCAACGAAGGAGCTTCATCTTTCGTGACAGGGAAGGCACATGACACGGATTCGACAGGGGTCACAGACGCATAAGAGCCGTTAATCTTCTGTTCGTCGAACTTCTTCGAAAGAGCGGCTACCTGGTCGCGGAGCTCATAAACAAGGGCCGTCAGCTTCAAGACATCACTACCATGCCCCGAGGACGGCAAGCGATCAGGGTCAGCTGCCACAAATTGCGGAATCTGTGCCTTGTTAACATCAAGAAGCGTAAAAAGGGTCAAAATGTCCTCCACATTTGAGCGAAGACGATGCTCACCTTTACGGTCTGTGTATTTCGGCACATACGACGCATTCAACGACACAGCAAAGTCAAAAATCAGCTTCTTCGCGGGTCGGGTACGGGTCGGGTAGACATTTTACGGGTCGGGTCGGGTACGGTAGGAGCATTACGGGTACGGGTATACCCGGTTTTACCCGTACCGAACTGAGGTTTTGGGGTTACATGTAATTGTGAGTCTTGCACCTTCAAAGACTTGCTGTAACTGGCCGTATCCTGTTACAGTATAGGTACCATATTCTTGTGTTGACCTATGTCCGTGCACCTTAGTGAGCTTGACATTCATTTATAGATGCTCAATTTAAAGTAAAAAAAGTAGCTTATTTTCATTAACACAGTCCGATCGTAACGGTTTTTTACATATAGCTCAGCTGAGTTTCAGTCCCGACAACCGGTGTCAGAGGTCGCTGACGCCGAGCCTGGCAGTCCAGCAGCCGTATTTTCTTTGAAACAGGTTAATGCAGCTACTACAGTCATTGAGGTTAGGAATAGTTGAAACACCAAGTCTAGCACACCTTTCCCTCTGAGAAATACTTAAACTATTCAAATAGCGGTATTTTGTTGCAAACTGCCGTGTCATGGCTTGCTGCATAAAAGTTATTATTATTATCTGTTGGAATCGCCCGAGGTAAGTGTAATCCTTCAGGTTCTAAGGAACTATCCGAAGAGTTTTGTCGTTAAGGAATTAACGGTAATCTTCACCGGTCAAAATTAATGTGTAAACGTGCAACGAAAAGCAACAGCATTGAATCGTTGCGTGCAAATTGAAAGACGCTGAAAGGGGCGTGCTGTCCCCTGCGGCTCCCAGAAACAAGTTATTATTATTATGATTATGATTATTATTATTACTATTACTGTTACCATGATCGTCAGACTATTATTATTACTACCACATGCCTTGTAAGACCATTGGACTGGTAGGGACTGCATGGGATTATGGAAAGTCCTATTAATTACGTGGCGGGTACGGTACGGGTACGGGTATACCCGCGGGTACGGGTCGGGTTGGGTAGTAATTTTGAGTACGGGTCGGGTACGGGTACGGGTAACGGTCCTGTGTTACGGGTACGGGTCGGGTAGCAAAAATGCTCTACCCGCAGACCTCTAGTATTTCGGCACATACGACGCATTCAACGACACAGCAAAGTCAAAAATCAGCTTCTTCGCCGCAATAATTTCATCTAGCGAGTAAAAGTTTCCAAGAATCGCAGCTAAATCTGTTCTGGCCACTTTATGAAATTTACTATTTAAAAAACAAAGTAAATCGCAAACGACCAGCGACTGACTCGTCGCCATTTTTTTTCAATGAAAGAAGAAATTGTTTTTGGTCAAATTTATTACTTTTTGGTATTTGATCGGTAGTACTGGAATGCACCGATAATACCGATTAGTGAAAATTCTGGTCCGAACCGATTTCCGTCCGATTAATCGGCCTTTACCTAGTGTGCATGCTCATTGAGGATTTCATGACCAATAGGCTACAATACATAAATATAGGAGCATGACCTATTGACAATAGCGACTTGAGAGATCGTTGTTTGGTAAATAGTATGATAATGTAACGATGACGATGACGACCATCATCGGTGGTGTAGATCCAGGGATGCAAAAAAAAACTTTTTCAAAATGAAAAGTGGGTTTGTTTGTTTTGTTTTGTTTGTTTGTTTTTTTAGATTTTCCTATTTCGGATCATAAACTCATAAAATGGCATAATACCGTTCAGATTAATCAGATGCATATTATAAATGAAATTAACTAGAACAGTAGAACCGTAGAATGTCATAAAACGAAGTTGACAAAGACCATGCATACAACAATTGCCAAGAGAGCTGAAGAGAAGCCATTTTTAGCATTTATAATTTCTAAATAATATTATTTGTAAAAAAACAAAAAACAAAATTTGCGGTTTTTTGTTTTTTGTTTGTTTTTTTAAACAAAAAAAGCATAAAACAAAAAACCAAGCCCTTTAACAGTCCTGTGTAGATCCAGTCTTTAACTTGAGGCTTTGGGGAAGTTCCATTGACGATTCCAGAAGTTGAGGTCGTGGTGCTAATAGTGATGGGCACAATTTTATTTTAAAAATACTTTCCTATTTTCAAAATAGAAAATACTATAGTATTTTATTTTGTATTTTCAAAATACTTTTGAAATGTATTTTGCCCATCACTGGGTGCTAACTCACAGGTTATTTTCATCGAGATTTTTGTGGATTCGGATGAAGTCTCGGGAAAAGGAAAACCCGACGCATCATGCATCGAACATATTAGGCTACTTTAGATTTCGGATTGACAGAATAAGCTTACTCTTTGCAGCTGTTTCTCTTTTCTCTCGCAATTTCGTAAACCGAGTTCCGCTTTATTTATGTCACTTCAGTTTCGATAAAGTCAAGTAATAAGCAAACAGTTTTATGTTCAACAAATACAGATAAAATTGAAATTTAGAATCGACAACTTACGGACATTCCACGACCCTATGACTCAGCGCCATTGCTTTTACGGCTTTGCGTCTCTGAACCTGCATATATCGATGGAACATGCCCTAAGGCCGGCCCTGGCCTTAGGGAAAGGTCAGCAGGGCAACTGCCCCTAGTCTTAGAGCCTCTTGCGTACTGGAAAACTGACTCTTTTGACCTTAAAACTACAACAGGAGTGAATTTGGTTGTTGAAAGATAGGCTTCTTCTCCGTAAATCCAAAGGCATGCAGAGGATGTGTTGATGCGACACGACGCGAGTAATATATGAAACAGATAGAGAGATAGAAGAAAGGAGAGACAGTGGTTGGGAATAGAGAGAAGAAACGTGACTACTAAAGACAGCAGTGGCCATTATACGTATATATATATAATATATATAATATATAATATATATATAATTATACAGCGGTTATATATATATATATATATACATAGCGTAAAAATACTTAATAATCCATACGCGTGGACTTTCAGAGAGAGAGAGAGAGGCGTGGAGTAAGATACTCTCATTTCATATCGGGGTGGAAACTCGATAGGCCTCTATACAGTGTAGGCTATATATGTAGGCTACGCACTGAGTCTGAGGTTTCTCATCGGCATCTCTGGCACTTTTTGGACAAAGTATTTGTTTGTACGGCATATGATTAGGCTACTAATAAAATTAAGTCGCAAATGATAAAAATGTCTTTAAAAATTTATTTTTTCGACCATTTTACAACCCCATCACTTGTCTCCCCTATAGGTATGCGCCACTGATTCTTGTGACATGAGCTTCTTGCTCTTTCTTTGCATGCCTCTATTTCGCCCGCGATTGAAGACCACTCTATTTCATGACAGTCTTGTTTAATTAGTTCGGTAGCCCATCAGAGTATGCTTTCTTTTATAGATGCTACATTACGATTGCAATTATGATAAATTCATTAACAAACCTGCCATGCATTATTCGGTCGCTATTGAAAATCTAGGGCCTATAATTATACAGTAGCCGTGTACATGTAAGCTTACATTGAATACGTGAAGAAGTATGGTTCATTCATCAATCACAGAGATTCAAACAGACTGCTATTAGGCCTATGTCTTGCATTTGATAACCCTTAACTCGCTGGAGCCGCAGGTCTAAGGTCGCTTGACTCAACTATAGCCAACTGATCTCACGGGGTCCTGCTTTGAACTTGGGAGCTTCTTCTACTTTCCATACCTCTATTTCGCAGGCGATTGACGACTATTCGGTTCGATCGTGGTCTTGCGTAATCATGGGCGTATTTAGGGGTGGTTTTACGGGTTCAACCCCCAAATAAAGTTTCCGAAAATGTTTTAAATGCTTTTTCATGCAAAATACACACAAAACCTGAACTTTTGCGACCATTTCCAATGTAAAACCCCCGAAATCTTAAAACCCCTCCGAAATTTTGCACCACCGATGAGTTTTCTTGAAGAGTCGCTATAACATGAGAACTTACAATATTACAAATTACAATTACAACGACTTCACCATGCATGATGCCGGAACCGATTTTCAATACAAAATTTAGGCGACCGTATACAATGAACGTCTTCCTCCTCCTCCTCCTCCTCTTCTTCTGCTTATTTTCTTCTTTTTCTTCTACTTCGCCTTCTTGCTCTTCTTCTTCTTCTTCTCTCTCTCCCTCCTCCTCATTCTTCCTCCTACTACTCCTCTTCTTCTCTTCTTCCTCTTCCTCTTCCTCCTCATCTTCCTGTTCTTGTTTTCTGCTTTTTTCTTCTTTCTCTTCTTGTTCTGTTCCTTTTCCTCGTTCTTCCTCTTCTTCTTCTTCCTCCTCCTCGTCCTCCTCGTCCTTCCATTTCTTCATCTTCTTCTGATTCTTCTTTTCTTCTTCATCTTCTTCTTCCTCTTCCTCCTCATTATTCCTCCTCCTCTTCCTCAGAGGCGGATTAAGGCATGTTCAACATGTTCGGCCGAACAGGGGCCCCACACTTGAGGGGCCCCCACACATATAAAAGAAATTTACTTTTCTCAATATTTTATAATTATTGTTATTTGTTAAGTCTAATAGTAAAAATCAGCAAAGAACTCAGAATAAATTATTCGAAACTGCTCATTTTAACAACACAACTTTTGCACATGTGTGGGCCTCTATTGGAGTTTCCATTATCAGGCTGCTTTTCAGGCACATTAATCTCAACTCTCAAGATTAGTAATAGAAAACGAAATGATTCAGTTTGCTGACCTAGCAAAGTCATTTGCTCATGAACAGATATATGAAACATAGAACTGTTCCTTTACCAGTTAATCACAAATAAGAAACTCAAGGACACCTTTCCAAATGTTGAGATAGCATTGCGAATATATCTTGTTCTGATGGTGACAAACTGCAGCAGTGAACGTTCATTTTCAAAACTCAAATTGATTAAAAACAGACTGAGAGCGTCAATGTCGGAAGACAGACTCGTTAGTTTGACATTGTTGAGACTCGAAAGTGACATACAATACGGTACAATACTTTAAGCATTCAGAAGTGCACATTGAAGCTGGGCAACCATTGCGAGCCCTATAGGTTGACTGGAAAAGGCAAGTTTTCAGTTTAGAGCGAACATGAGGAGGTAGAGAGTTCCAGATGTAGGTGCCGGCAACTGTGACAAGACAAGACCTGTACCAGGAACAACATAGGCCTACTTTCCAGCAGATGCTGATTGAAGAGAGGAGCTGCCTTTAACAGAGTTGCAGGGTGTGACCATGGAAGATAAGTAGGAAGGCAGATGATCTGCGCGTGTTATGTACATGAGGAGTACCAGCTTGAAGCGCACAGGCTCGCAGACAGGAAGCCAGTGTAGAGAACGAAGAGCAGGTGTGATATGGTTTGGGTAAGGAGTCCAAGACAGAGTCTTGCCGCCTGATGCAGTATTCTAGTTAGAGGAAGAAGCGTGCATTCAGGGAGACCATAGACTATATGTATACCGAGTTGCAGTAGTCAAGTCGCGTCAGAATAAGGCAGTGTATCAGTGTTTTCAGTTATGCTGAGTCAAGAGTAGAGCGAAGCTGTCGGATTCTCCTGAATGTGAGCTACATTTTGACGACTTAGCCTGATTTATGAATTTGCAAGCCAAAAGGCTCGCAAACTATGTGTTTAAAACTGTACATTCCATAACAATTTGAGCGATATTGATTGTCATTGTAAATTCATAATTTGTTGTTGCTCTTAACTCGCTACTGTTAGTTTTGCAACAAAATGTAAACTGAAAACAATGTGACCAATCAGTTAAGACTATATAACTAAAAGCCAAGAATTAATAATAGAAAATGTTGATTCCTTGAATATAACATGTTTTATGTGTAGCCTACCTTTGTTGTGATTCTATGGAGCTGGGCCCCCACAGTTTTACTGAACAGGGCCACCACATTTTGTTAATCCGGCCCTGCTCTTCCTCCTCGTCCTCCTCTACTTCTTCTTCTGCAGACGATGGATGGAGCAGGTGCGCGATGCGAATAGAGGTCCTCGTCATCAGTGCACGAGTGGCTGAGATTAATCGACCCCACCCTCCGTTCCCTTCATCGTGACGAACACTCTGGAAATTTGAATCGTGACGAGATGGATGATCTAATCTGAATCAACGCTCAAGACGTCGACTTCGCATTTTCATACGTAATGTAATGTAGGCAATTTTTAGACACGGAAGCCGAGTTGTTCATTTAGATCGCTCGCCTTCTAACGCGGAGAGTACAGGTTCGAGCCTCCTCTGAGGTGGTTGCTGTGTAGGGACCTTGAGCAGGTCCGTTGCTCACAATTGCTCAGTACCATCGACTGTTGCTTCGTCATTAGATAATGGCGCTTGATAAATGCGTGATAATAATGATAATGTATGTAATGTAAATGAACATTTCCATAGCGCATCTTCAAGATATCTACTCAGAGGATATCTACTCTCTGCGCTAGCCAATATGATATTATATGTCATTACCAAGTTACCAACCAATATATTACATCAGTTAGCAACGAAAATACGAAATGCACAGTAAGCTGAAAGAGTCAACAGTGGCAGGTCCACGCACACACGTGGAACCAACCAACGGATTCCCATTGACAGCTGAAGATGGCATGGATGTTCAGATAATAATAAAATATATGTATTTAAATATCACAATTAAGGCTTTTCAAGTGCCTTACAAAAGCGCTGCCTGCGCCACCTTAAACAATAGTCATAGGGAACAATAAGTTAATAAGTAAGTGAACAGTGCTCACATAAATGGAAGAGACTCCACTGGCAGGCTCCCGCAGACACACACAGCCCGATGCATTCCCCGTAGAAAAACCCACATTGCCGTCAAACAGCAATAACCGAGTATACGTCGGTGAGAAGTCGTCGGCATACGTTCGATCCTTCACTTAGAAACCCCACTGCGATGTTTACATACGGACTTGAAAGGTGCCTTAGTACAGAACGACGCGCTTTGACTTGTCGACATGCGCACTTTGATAAGCTTCCATTACTCAAAGCGCGCCGTGGCCCGCGCACCGAAATCCGGCGCAACCGCCATTCTCAACCGCTTACTATAGCAAGCAATCAGACAATCCAGAAAACATACTCGTAAACTTCTCAAAGGTAACTACATGTATATGGAGTCTCTTCTTCACTCCGTTGCAGTAATTGATTCGATAGGAGGTTCATCGTCGTTTTTAAGGCACCCAACATTTGCAGTAATTGATTGCAATGTGATTAACTTCTCACTTGGACCTTTTGACCTTGCGTGAATCACTTTGCGCGGGGTTTCAATTCAATCGACAAATTAGGCGATTAAATGTTTATGTGCAATTTTGTGCTGCATCAAAGGAAACAAATGAAATATTGTTGTTATGTAATAATTAAACTGATTAAATGTCATTATCTAATGACCAGAAATCAATCGACGACGCTGAGCATTTGTAAGTGAAGGACTTGCTCAAGTTCCATAACCAGTCAGGTAACCTTGATTGTTCTCTTTGATGTGAGTGCCGCCTTCGATACTGTCTGCCACGGTATTCTTTTAGAACGCCTTGTGACGTACAATCCGTAGTGGTTGCTTTCCACCGCTCAATCTCGTCACCGGTCTCATTTGGATTGCCACGGGGTTCAATCCTATGTCCTCTGCTTTATATCCTATACACTGGAAACGTAAGCCACTCCTCTTATTCATAATCCTCTCCCTACGCTGCCTCTCCTTCCATACCTCCTACTCCCCTCACCGACGCGCACCATACACAACAGCCACCGCTGAATACAAGAACCTTCACATTAATTCCGTTGTCATATTTTCCCACAACATCTCGCATCTACTTTAATAAACCTCAGAAATTATTTCCATCTCTACTTCTTCTCCTATTATGCGGTGACATCAGTCTTAATCCTAGGCCAGTTTCTACATTCCACTCTAATCCACGCATCCCACGTCAACCCAGCACATACCCCTTACATCACGCAACCAGGTTTTCCAGCAAGAAATTTCTACTCTATTCCATCAACACACAATCTCTGCTAAACCACGAAAACTCAATTACCCTCAGCGATCTTGCCTGCTGCTCTCGTCTTAATATGTCATTGCCCTTCAAGAAACCTGGATCTCCACTTCGTCTTCTAACGCCCATATAGCTGATTGCAAACCACCTGGCTACTTCCTGCAAAGCTTCCCTCGCATAACCTCCTCCAAGGCCGCAAACATTTCCGGTGTCGGCACTGCCTTCTTCGTCCGTGAACCGGCTGTCGTCCTAAAACACACTTTCCGATCTTTCGAATGCTCATCCACAACCCTCCGACATGCTTCAGATAAACTCACTGTCTTCAATATCTTCACTTATCCTTAAGTTGTCACGCTGGAAAATGAGCAGCGTCCAGGCCATACGGTCGTTATATAAAAACGAGTGCATATACATTGTTCCGTTTTCGAATCTTAGGAAGTAGCAGTCACATCTCCCGTTCCCACGATTAAGGGGTTCATTAGCGAGGCATCGGAGAGTAATGGAGTAAGTTTTCACTTTTCCCAGGAGTAGTTTCACCCCTTACATCGGGGGCTCATTTGCAATTGGCCGGAAATCTGAACCCCATGCAGGTCAGAAGTAAAGGAATCGTCCTTATAACTGGTCACTTTCACAGGATCAGTAGTACCCTCTTACATCCAGAGGTCATTTGCAATTTTATTTTCCCACGCAATCCTATTTTATTGCTGAACGGCTATATATATGCAAATATCCGTTTTCTACAGCGAACGTATGGCCTCTGCCTCTATCATTTTTCAGTGAATTGATCGGGTGAAATTCTTCACCATCACTGCAACAGTTGAAACAACCCGCCCGAGGGTTGTAGACTCGGAGAAAGGGAATAACAAAGCAAGGAAAAAGCGACGTATGGCGAGGCGAGAGAACAAAAGTTTTCAGCTGATAATGGAGCAGTAAGCGCTTTTTAATTATCTATTTTTGGAGGAGTAATGCCGCGTCTTGGAGGTCCTTAATTAAGCGGCGCGACTTTCGTTTGAATGATAGCTAATTTCGTGCTCGTTTTGGTGCATCACAGACTCGAACGCAAACACAATCTATCTCTCTCTCTTTGTATCACTCTCTTTCTCATTCTCTGTTTCGCTGGTTTTAGTGCGTCGTCAATGCAAACATCCACATTGCCTCTCTCCCTCCATCCCCTCTGTCTTCACTCCTCTCCTGGAGTCGCTTTCTCTCTGTTCGACTCTCTTACTATCTCGTAATCTCTTTCTCCCATTCTTTCCTTGTCTTTCTTTGTCTCTCTCTCTCTCTCTCTCTCTGTGTGTGTGTGTGTGTGTGTGTGTGTATTTTCTCTCTCTCTCTCTCTCTCTGTCTTTCTTTAGCTCCTCTTCGCCCTGTCTCTGTCTCTTTCTCTGTCTCTCTCCGTCTCTGTCTTTGTCTCTGTCTGTCTGTCTGTCTGTCTCTCTCTCTCTTTCATTCTTCCTGTCGTTCTATTTCTTTTTCTGTCTTTCTCGCTCTCTCTCCTCTTACGGAGGAAAATAAAAAACCGAAAGCGCACAATAACTAAGCCTACGGAAAAATAAACAGTCCGCACCGATCGTCATGCCGCCCCCATGGGGAGCGAGGCACGGCGACGGCGTGCCCGTTTGACGTCTAAGGGGACATTAGCCAGGAGGCGACCGGCTGCTCGGCTGGGGCTGACGGGGGTCGACGTCTGTCGGAAGATCGTGTGACGGGACGAACAATTGGGCAACGGGTCTGGCGTCACCGAAACCCCGCTGGGAGCGACGCCAAGAGGTCGCCCCTCCCTGCGAGACCTCCCTTCTGGCACCCCCACTCGGCGCCTATCTTGTCTTACTGTCGGCTGCGGTCTAAGTCAAAAGAGCAAACGACTGATCAATGGCCGTTCGGAAAGAATGAGTTAGTAGGCAGTCAGTAGGTAGCTACTTACCTACTCATGTGAAGGAAACTATACGCGGGTATTTGGAAGACATTTTAGGGAGTGCGCGTTAGTCTAAAGTCTAGACCAAGGGTGTTGAACCATTTTTAATGGCGAACCAGTGGCAATATTTTCCAGCAAGTGGCGGGCCAGGGTGCCGAAAACGACTGAGCAAAATGGGTGTAGGGGTCTGGGACAGGACTTGGGGAGGCCGTCCCCAGAATTGTTTTGCAATACTAAATTTTAAATTGTGCACTATGAGCATACAAACAGTCTTAATTTTGATCTTCATAAATCAAAATCCTCACTCTATAGCGGAATGTGGTATTGACTGGTTTGTTGCTAGCACAGCAATTTGATTTCGCCTCATACGCAGTGAAAATTAAAAATTTGAACTTTTATTCTCAAACTCTGTAGTCTTTAGGCTATAGAGCCTAAAGACTACGCGGGCCATTAAAACATTGTCGGCAGGTGAGAAATATCCGGCGGGTCGGAAGTTTGACACCCCTGGTTTGTTAAGCGGGATTCAAATTTTCGCCAGAACAGAAATTTTTGCTAATGCGCCTTAGCCAGCTCAGCTATAATGAGTACATTGGCTATACACTGTCAGTTGGAGTTGGGAGATGAGACGGCGAGAGAGAGGTCTTGCTACCAGCGCCATATGCCGAGGCTAAGAAAAACGAAGTCGCCAACACTTCATACCCATGGCTGCCTGTGACCTGCTCTTAAGTAGGAAAAGTTGCAGAACCAAAGCTGGTTGTAAAAGACATGAAAAAGTTTGTTTTCTGATCACCGCACTTGACACATGCCTAGTCAGTGAGGCACGGTATACCCGAATGGAGAGATCGCTCGGCCTGTAACGTCGAAAGTACGGGTTCGAGCCTCAACTCAGGCGGTCACCTGTATAAGGTCCTTGAGGGTGTCACGACAATTCGTCTACCGACATTTCGTCTACGACACTTCGTCTCCAGACATTTCGTCTACCGACATTTCGTCTACAAAGTTATTTTATATTGTCACTTTAAAATGGAAGCTGGATTGATGAAAAAACTGTTTCCCTAAATGGAAGTGGGATTGATAAAAACATCCCTGTGTTGGAATAGAAGCTGGATTGATTGAAATAATTTTTCCAGTAAATAGAAGCTGGAAATCAACCTGGATGCATGGATGAAAATAAGTTTCCATTCAATAGAAGCTGGATTGATGAAAATAATCTTGTCAATAATTAGAAGCTGGATTCCTGAGAATATATAGCACGTTTTAGCGAAACTATAAGAAAGCGGCCTCTGTTGATTAGCCGTAATGGATAAAGATACACTTGTAGACGAAATGTCGTTAGACGAAGTGTCTGTAGACGAAGTGTCGTAGACGAAATGTCGGTAGACGAAGTGTCGCGGAACCGTCCTTGAGCAAGTCTTTCAGTCACAGTTGCTCAGCGCCATCGATGTTCTGTCGTGTGTGCAATTCTGAGATTTACAAGGAGGGCAATTTCACATACAGTTCTATCATGGTACTGGCTGATCGACTCTGCTTTTTTAACTGCATGAGCGCCTCCGAGTAAGCCGATTTTCCAGACTTAGGCCTACTTTATTGAGCACTGAAACAACCCTTGGGATACCCACGCCAGTCCAAACCCTTGATAGTCGTAATCGTAATCGTAAACTCTAAACTTCTAAATCGCCACTCGAAAGCCAAAGCGCAGGAACGATATTATTCATGAGCGCTGATAGAGAGGGAGATCGAAAGCTTTGGGGGCAGAGCTGTCACCCCTAAAAATAAGAACGACAGAAATTTATAGCACATGATTATTTGAGAAACACAACGCCAGCTCGAACGTCACCGGGGTAACAAGATCCACAAAACGATTAAATGCGCAATGGTGTGTGTGTGTGTGTAAACCCTGGCGGCTTTGCCTATGGGCAAAGACAATTACAATGATATATCGACAATGACATTTTTGATTTTCTAACCGTTCTCCTTATATATATATATATATATATATATATATATATATATATATATATATATATATATATATATCCAGGTATGTATGAATCTTGTTAAATGATCCTCCTATAAATTACATGATTTCCCTCTACAAATGACGCGAAATTTCTTCTATAGATAAATGACATGATATCTTCCTATAGGCTAAATGACGCGAATTCCTCCTACAAAATAATGACATCAAAGAATGACATGATTACAGTCCTATGGCATCATTCCTTCCCATAATTGACAATATTATGATATGATTTCCTTGTATAAATGACGTGATTTCTAGTATAAATGACCCATCATGATGATGATTACGATGACGATGATGGCATAATAATTTTCTTATTTTCTTATAGCTCTTTCAATAATATATATATATATATATATATATATATATATATATATAAAATCTTGTGTAATTATCTCCTCCTATAAAAGACAATTAAACGCACAAAATAAATAAATAAAAACTAAATGTCCTACTCAGAACATCTGCCTAAGCCTACCTGGTAATTTTCGTAGTGTATACGGTACCAGGCTCCCCATTGTTACCCCATGGAATTGGCCCCTCTCCATCGTTTCGATCGACATATGGGCTCCGATGACCTGGGTCACTGGGCGAACAAGACGGGGGTGATGCTTGGAAATGGGATCTGGGGCTGGCCAGAGGACTGGGGGGTGTTAACCCTCTGACCGTTGGTAATACAATCCGAATGACCGTAGTCGTCGTCACCCGAAATCATCTACTCATCCACATCTGTTCCGATGGAACGGAACGCTGCTATTAACCCCTTTTGAATTACCCTCCATTGTAATTACCAGCAACATCATCAACCGGCCATAAGGACCCGGCAATCATGCATCACACCTCGATCCCTGCTCACCCTCACTCCTTGTCGATTTTCACCCCTACGCAATCTCACTGCTTGCTTATAAAATATAGTTGCAGTCCTTGCCTAGTTTCACCCCTTGTTCAGTTTCACCTTTCCCCAGTTTGAATTACCCTCTATTAGTTTTTGCAACTTGTCCAGTATTAACCCTTGCCTAGTATCATACCCTGCCTACAGTGCCTAGTTTCACTCTTGCCTAGTTTAACCCCTTCACAATCTCATATTCCATGCCTAGTTTCACTCGTTGACTGGTAAAAGCTGCCAGCCTAAACGCTGAACAAATACATCATTGTTTGAAGAAATAGATAGATCGTCTACTATAGCTTGACTCTTAGAGCTTAACCCAACACAACCTGACCTTGAACCGTCTGCCTGGCTGGCCCTTGGATTGTGACTGGAACCGATTTTGACCTAACATGCCTATCGATTTTGTGTTGACTAAGCGCCTGTGAATAAGCTGGTTTCCGCGACTTCGCTTGTTGGGCGCTGTAGAAATCTCGAGATTACGATTACAATTACCTGCTTTATCGATTTAAGCTTTGACGAAGCGCATATAAAGCAACTGTCTTGTCACCGAGACTTGATTTTCTTTAAGCGCTGTAGAAATCTGACAATTAAAATTATGACGCTTGCACCACTATTATTACGCATTTATTAATGAAGCGCTACTATCTAATGACCAGGCATCATTCGTTGGCATGGGGTTGTCTAAGCAATATGTGAAGGGCTTGCTCAAGGACCGTAGGATAACCTTTTTCCACGGATTCTGAACTGACACAGAACCCGAACAAACAAGTTGAAACAACCTCTCTCTTACGAACAAACTGGTCTTCCTGACGTCGGTTTTGTGTTGCTCGGAAAAATTTCGCAGATTTACATAACATTACAGTAAAGCAGCGTGATCATTGATATAATATTTCGCAGTGTTACTGCGTAGTATAGAAGTTGTAGGGTAACGTTCAACAAATTCAGGTAAGGCAAGGAAGCATTTTAATCGCTGACTTAATGAGCAAATCTTTCCTGGTCAACTCTGCTCATCATTCTGTTGAAGACTGTCCTCTAGTGGCCGATTGGTAAGAGCGCTCGCTTTTGTAACAGTGAGATCCTTGTTGTGTAGGGACCTTGAGCAAGCACTTCACTTATTGCTTAATGCCAACGATCAATTCAATGCATAGTAATGCAATGTAATTGAACATTTGTATAGCGCCCTTCAGGATCTACTCTGCATGCGCTAGCCTTTATAATGCTAACTGTCATTATGAACGAATACATTACATGTGTAAACTGAAAGAGTCACCAGTGGCGGGCCCACGCACACACGTGGAACCAATCAAAGGATTCCCGTCGACCGCTGAAGATGGCATGGATGACTGGTCGTTAGAAAGTAGCGCCTAATTAATAAATGCTTAATAATTATGGTACAAGCGTCGCAATCGTAATTTCCAGAACTAAATAAAATCAAGTCTCGGGAGCCGACGAGAAACATGTTGCTTTACATGCGCTCAGTCAAGGCTTAAATCGAAGGCAGGTAATTGTAACCGTAATCACGAGATTTCTACAAAGGTTAGCCTACGACTTCTTTGGCGCCCTAATACCGTGAATTGTCGTTTGGTCATAGTTTATCCAGTATAAGATCATGCAGATATCTTACCTTACAAGTCGTGAAGAAGTAACGTTGTCGCATAGGCCTATCCCCACAAGTGGGACGTAGGCCTATACAGGGAGGCGTTCATTGCCTTCTGTAGGCAATCCCGATGTCGTGGACATGGGGCCAGTGCATCGCAAGACTTGCCATTAACTTCCCAGCTTACCAGCTCTAAGCTTGTAAGGTACCAAGTTACACTGCTTGATGACAGATGCACGTATGTGGAAACAATTTGCACGGAGTCAAACCTGCAACCGTACGATCATTGACCAAACGCGTTACCGCTAGACCACTGTAACGCACTTACAACTTACAAGTACACCCTGCTTACTTATACCTGCGGTACAAGTCGCATAATCTTCTGTAGTTTCTAAGGCTACCCCAAATGATAATTTAGTTACCGGAAATTAGTTAGAAATGATCAACTAGGAATGAAACCAGTAGGTCAGAAGTTGAAAATGATTGATCTCTCATGTTCTTATTACTACGTATCTGCTTATTACTAATAACTCATTATCAAGCAAATCTATTCTACGTCATAGCGTTCAGCGTGCAGCATGGTCAACAGAGAGGTTGGGGGTTCAAATTTCCGCCAAGGCTGAAAGTTGTTTTAAGAATTCTGCGTCATCTGATTCACCTATAGCGAACGCCGCAATAACGACTACACCGACCGTGCCCTGACAGACGGAAGATCGGGCAGTAATGGAAAGGCGTGGTCATCCACCCTCAAATGCTGAGGCCAAGGAAGTGAAGTCGCAAACACCCCAAATACGCCACGACAGCCTCACCAGTCATCTTCTGTGTTTCTTCCGGAGGTAAAAACTTCAGAAGATATCTTACGCATGTGATATACTCGATTGGTATTTCTTACCACTTTGTGTTTGAAATACCAGTAGGTGTTTGCTCTGGAGATAGAAACTGTCAGAAAATACCTTACACATGTAATATAGAAGATACTTTATACAATGCGCATCTAATATACCAGATTGGTATTTCTTACCGCTTTTGTGTCCATATGTTTCCCAGGATGGTAAGCTCTTATCCGATCTGTGCTTTTCCCACCGGTCTCCATCAATGTCTTCCTCAAGCGCCTCGGTCCATCACCCCTCAATCTTTGAAGCCCAAATGAAAGTCTCACCACTTCAAGAATTCCTACCCTATCGATCCACTCCTCCCCCCTCCAATGCCTCTCGTCCTGACCGAAACACCCTCCCTAGCAGCTCCTCTGCCTCCTCCTCCTCCTCTCCGGTCTCTATGGCAACCGGACTTGGTATCTCTTGACAACCTCTCTGATATGACGCAGCTTTTAATAAAATGTTGAGTTTACGATTACGACTACAAAAACACACGGTATATATAATACGAGTATGTATAATACGAACCAACTGTGCGTATGTTTGTACATGCATGTCCATTGATATATGTATATTTATGTGTGTAGGCTAAGTTCGTATGTATATGCGTATGAATACATTTATATAGCGCCATTAAACATTTCTCACAAGTGCCCACATGCATGGCTACCTAACGGTTCGTAACAGATGTGCCTAACGTAGGTCGAAAATCTTTTTCAAGTCGAGAGTCCTGCAAAACAGTTCCTATAGAAGTCCTAGATATTCGCCGAACGAGTAAATAAGCATGCGACTACATTGCAGAAGCTGATGTTGCTAAATTCCATCGAGAGGCTCTTATCAGAAGCCATCGCGTCATCTCTAGACGTTCCGATATACAGTAGTCTACTAGCCGCTTAAGACAACTGGATGTAGGAGGGAGGAAGGAAAAGGAGGAAGGAGTTTGGGAGGGAGGAGTGAAGCTGGGGATTAGGGAGGAAGAAAAATGCAGTCTCTTTTACGGAAATTCCACAGGTAGTCTGAGATGTCCACTTGCGCGATATTAGACTGAAATTAACAAAAAACATAAGGTTAAGAAATATATTAAGGAATAGATGAATAATAATCAATCAATCCATTATAAAATCAGTGATTCAATCATTTAGTCATTCAGTTATTAATTTATTGAGTCAGTCAGCCAATCATTCAATTAGTCCGAAAAGTCGTTGAGTCAGTCGATAAATAGTTAAACAGTAACTAAATAATGAAAACTAACTATTCCATATAATCCCCACAAAATTAATGTAATCCAGTCTCATGTACTCCAGTTCACCATGCACCCAAACTCCATCCAAACACAGTCTAATCTCCGCCATTGCAACACATTTCAACACATCCAGTTAAATCTCACCTAAACAACTTCCACAGCGCAAATACCTAATGCCATTGTACCTTACGGTCCATACCAGTGACACTTTGTTCAGCACTTCTTACCACTTTTGTGTACTATCTTCTGGGGAACAAGTGCACAAAATACCTTACACACATAACTTACCTGCTCCGTTTTTTAACCATTTTCATGTTCAAAACAGTTATGAGGGTAATATTGTAAATGCAAGAGTACCTTACGAAATTTACGATTATGCATGATTACCTTACCAATATAACTTAACAGTTCATTGTCTTCTTGTTACCACTTGTTTCAAATAGTTTAGTATTTCCCCTGGAGGTAATAACTCCACAAAATACCTTACTATGTACTTTAGGAGGTCACGTTTTCTTACCATTTTTGTGTTTGAAATACCAGTAGGTAAGTGTTTCTTCTGGAGGTAAAAACTTCAGAAGATATCTTACGCATGTGATATACTCGATTGGTATTTCTTACCACTTTGTGTTTGAAATACCAGTAGGTGTTTGCTCTGGAGGTAATAAACTTCAGAAAATACCTTATGCATGTAATATAGAAGATACCTTATACAATGCGCATCTGATATACCCTATTGGTTTCTCTTACCGCTTTTGTGTCCATATGTTTCCCAGGATGGTAAGCTCTTATCCGATCTGTGCTTTTCCCACCGGTCATCGTCCGATTCGTGAGTGAGGTACCTCTGCCCCACGTGTGTCTCCAACTTACGAAGATCACTCCAACACTGGTAATCCTAAGACAACAAAACAACAGATATATTATATGTCGTCATCTGCCTGCAACAGTGAAATACCGACAGACAGACAGACAGACAGACATACAGACAGACAGATAGGCAGGTATAGATAGACAGACGGTGAAATGATCGAATCTAATTACTTTCATAACAAGCCAGGAATCAATTGATGGTCTTAAATTAACTAATCTAATCCATTTTACTGACTTCTATAGCACCATGGTAAATAATCATAATCCGTTGATTAACAGGCTGTACATTTATATAGAGCCCGCATGGATGGTGTTAGATAAAATAACACTCAACATGTTACACAATACGGACGATGCTTACTCCGCTAGAATGATTACACTGACCGACCGTACACTGTCTGTGGGAAGATGAGACAGCGAGGGAGAGGACCGGCCACCCACCCTCATAATTATGCTGAGGCTAAGAAAATGAAGTCGCTAACACTTTATACCCATAACTGCCTCAGGACTTGCTCAAGCGGCTGCTCTTCTTCTCCTCCTCCTCCTCTTCTCCTCCCTCGTCTCCTCCTCCTCCTCCTCCTCCTCCTCCTCCTCTCCTCCTCCTCCTGCCTCTCCTGCTCCTCCCTCTTCCTCCTCCTCCTCCTATTCCTCTTCCTTCTTCCTCTTCGTCTTCTTCTTTTTCTTCTTCTTCTTCTTCTTCTTCCTCTAAGCTTGAAATGGATAAATTTCTTACCTGAAGCCAAACGTGATTGAGCGATTTTTCAACGGTGAATCGGTTTCCTATCTTAACCTGGAGAACTCTAGTGATCAAGTCCTTAGCTACAATTTAACAGAAAATAATTTATTATTTAAACTAAAACAGCACATGAAAATTATACTCAAAATCTGTGTTCATTTGTGAGTGCTTGGGGAGCACAACCCCGCCAGGGCAGCAATTTGTTCCGAGATTTCTGCTTCACCTGTGCCTCCCAAGCAACTCCGCTATAATGAGTACACTGACTGTACACTGATGATCAGATCAAACGGCAAGGGAGAGGATTTTAGAGTTGAAATTGCCATATGCCAAGACTAAGAAAATGAAGTCGCTAACACTTCATACTTAATGGCTGTCTCTCAGACTAGCTTGAGAGACTGCTCTGCTCTTTTGAGCGCTTGGAATAGAATAGAATACAATACAGTACAATACTGTACTTTAATAATTCCCCTTTACAAAGTTCAGAGTGCAAGTTGCAAGTTCTAGGTGTGTTTTGTTTTAACCAAATGCTTTTAAATATTGGTATTTGCGCATTTTGCACGAGATTTTCCAGTAACCTTCGCGAGAGATGAAACTCCATGGATTTGGAGGATACATGAAGGCCGCATTCTGGATCTGGTCCGTTATATCCTCATCCTCGTTAAATGGAAATGTTCCACTGAGGCTAAAAGAACAAAATCAAGTTGCTTCATTACAGTTGCAATATTGCCTTAACAGGACCATTTTTACTTTCGGTTTACTTCGAAAAGCAATACTGCTTTAACATTAATTTTGACCAGTACCATCAGGACCTTCTGCTAAAGAAACAGAGAAGACAGGCAGATTAACAAGATAGACAGACAGACAGAAAAGCACACAGGGAGACAGACAGGCATAATTTCTTGGAATATCTCGCATCGCAGTAAGCAATTAGAAAGTATATAATAGAAACGGATTCAATTTGGAAAACAGCGAAGTTACTTAATATCAGTTCTGAACATCGTTAGAGTTTATTAAGAAATTCCTTTTAAAAGATACAACGGAATAACAGGATTGCTACCTGACATAGAGAATGACCCCAACTGACCACATGTCCAGCGATTTGTTGTAACCTTTGTTCTTCAAAACTTCTGGAGCTAATCAACAGAAATCAGTCAGAAAGAAAATGACTGCTAAACTGAGCAAAATCTTTCTACACTCACCAGATGGCCCCACGCGACACGTGACCAACACTAGCTACATTCGCCAGATGGCCAACCACGTGCTTCACCAGAATGATATGTGATTGGCTAGCGAAATGATGTCACGCCAGTTTTAATTACAACCATAGGCCTATGGAAAGTTTTAGGATGTTGTCTCTGAGCTATATAGCTGTATGTTAGGTTAGATTTTTAAAACTGTTTCTAGTCAACTTACCCAGATAGGCTGGTGTACCGACAACAGACCTCCGAAACGATTTCTCACCAATGACACGTGAGAACCCGAAATCACACAGCTTCACCTGAAACAAGAATCAAACAGCATGCACGTCTACAACTGGTTTCACCAGATGGTTTTACCACCTTTGATTATAATATATGAAGACCCAAACACTTCTATTTCAAAGGTGTTTAAAGTTACAGTCGAACCTATCAGAAGTGCTATCCAGCCATACTTCATTGCCTTTGTGAGTTTCTTGTAAGACCATGTATACCAGAGGTGGGCAAACTTTTGGTACATTGGGCCAAATTAAATTCCAAAAAAATTCGGAGGGCCAGGTAACAAATTTTAAACTTTTAATAACTATTAAAATGAAAAAAGTTTACTGAATTAAATTTAATTATACTTTGGCTGTAACTTATGAGATGTATGCAGCTGTGAACATACATAACAATCCTCCCTTAATCCAGAGTGATTGCGCTGGTTGCATTCATTCAGTCTGGGCACTTATATAGCACCCCTTCAACAAAGCTACTCAGGGCGTTCCCAGCCCAGCCATGGCTAAAGAAAAAAGACTTGAGTGATTTATAAAACCCAGTTTGATTGGTCAGAGGTAGCAAACGCAGGCCGATGGTAGGTCGTTCCAGATGGAGGGGCCTGTAATCGAGAAAGCTCGGCGCTGCATAGCAGCCAAGCGAGGCCGTGGAACTAGGAGTTGTCCCGGAGCGAAGCGCCCGACGCGCTACAACGTCGGACACTGAGCGGCAGAGGTCGCTCAGGTAAGATGGAGAACAGCCAAAGATGCAGCGTGAAACCAAAGGAGCAACTCGTTATGAGATTCGTTGGACCACAGACAGCCATGCAGTGCAACACATCGTGCATGTACATTAGGGTGGAGTGAGAAAAAAAATTCTTTCCTTTTTATAAGCTAGACTATTAAAAATGTGCCAAATGTCCATAGTAACAATCCTGCCAAATGATATTATTTTCTGACAACTATTTTCACTCGCTTGATCGCCCTTCGCCCAATTGAAATAAATATTGGCATTGTAACCATTTAAGTGGGCGTTTAAATGAAGCATTTCGACGATGCCAAAGGTAGGTTTGATTTGCATATGTGACACAGTTTAACAGAACCATCCAATAGCATAATAAAATATTAAACTGCGACAAGACCTGAGGACGGACAATGGAAAATATCCCTCATTTTTGGACATATCTCACAAACTGTGCTTTGAAGTCGAAGAGATCTGGAAAAAGGTCTCAATTTCAACAGTAACTCACGCACAAGCGATCTAAAAACTCAGATCGTTCCACGACAAATACAACACAATCCTAAAGGTCTACAAAGGGATAAACCCAACTACCAACGGAGACTAGCGGACTTTCTTGACAAAGGCAACATTCTGTTTGATCTCAGCAAATGCAAGTGCTCTGACATGGTGTCCAACTGCAAATGCTCAAAAGAATGGAAAGTTCCGGCAAAGGAACGCCAGTTCCTTCAAGACCAGAGAGGACCAAGAAAGATGATAATCGGCGGTATAGATCAAGAGGAGACGTCAAAATTGAAGAGGAAATCCGAGCGAGAAGAAGCCAATCTCAAACGAATGAAGAAGCATAAGGTCGGTGAGAAAAAAGTCAAGCCAATTCTGCCGAAGACGACACGGACTCGTCGGACACTGACAGTGACAGTGCCACTGTCGATGAGATTGAGTACATTACAGAATCAGTTAAAACTAAGCCAAAGCAGAATCGCCAATGTCAAAAAATGACAATGTCGCTACCTTCACTCGCTAAAGCTTGCGATCGAACCGGAGTCTCGGATAGATCGGCTGCTGTATTAGCAACATCAGTTCTGCATGATCTTGGTCTCGTGTCGCCGAAAGAACACATAAGTATCATCGCAGAGCCGGGTTCTTCATACTTCAGCCACACGACTGCGCCATCAGGCTCCAGCAAAGACATAGCTGAGTCATTAGTCGCTAGTTTGAAAGAGCGGAATGCGAAGACAGAGAACATTAAAGTTGTAGGGTGTGACGGCACAAACGTGAACACGGGTCACATAGCGGGCGTTATCCGGCGACTGGAAGAAACCTTCCAGCATCCTCTGCAGTGGCTGGTATGTCTGCTCCATTCCAATGAGCTGCCCCTGCGCCATCTATTTCAGGCACTCGACGGTGTGACTACAGGCCCGCGCGGATTCTCTGAAGCTATCGGAAAGCGGCTAGTGACGTGTAGCGAACAGCCTGTCTCTTCATTTGCACCAGTACAACTGACCGAGCAACTGTCCAGTGTGGACCCGAAGGAGTTGAGCACAGATCAGCGCTATCTATTGGAAATGTGCAATAGTATCAGCAAAGGTGAATGTAGCGTCGATCTGGCAATGCGAAACCCTGGTTGCCTGAATCACTCACGATGGCTAACGACAGCCAATAGAATCCTCCGATTATATGTCAGCGACATGGAACCGTCACAGAATCTGAAAACGGTGGTGACGCTCATCATTCGCGTATATGCTCCAACGTGGTTCGCCATAAAAGCCCAGTCGTCATGCAAAGATGAAGCTAGGCACCTTCACCAGATGCTCGTCAAGTCACGATACCTCAGCCCTAAGCACAAGAAGATAGTCGACCCCGTCATTCATCGCAACGCATACTTCGCTCACCCGGAGAATCTCCTCTTAGCCACGATGACGGACCATCGACCACACATACGTGAGCTGGGCCTGCGACGAGTGATGAAGGCCAGAGCTGAAGCACATCCCAATGGACAAATACGGAGGTTCAAGGTTCCCGCAAAACTCAACTTCAATGCCGTGGAATACTTCGACATGATCGACTGGGCAGTCTGCCCTATCTCGGAGCCTCCCGTAATCAAGGCAATGACAGACACTGAGCTCAGAGATCTCATCACGACGGAGGTGACTCCAACAGTCACCTTCCCAAAATTCGCCAGCCACACGCAGGCTGTGGAAATACACGTGAAGCTGGTGACCGCGGCGGCGATAGCTGTTTGTGGACAGAAATCGCAAGATGGCTTCATCCGTGCACGCGTCGCTTCTCGACAGCTAATGCCGACGTTCGAGTCAAAACGTGACTTCTCTCACTTCACCTTGTAACTGTTTGTGACTTTGAAATCAAAGATACTGTAATAATCAAGGCATCTGATTGCATTAAGATGACTATTGACTAGTTGACTACCTTACCTAGACTGTGGACTGTGGACTCGGAGTGTGGACTCTAGTGTAGACTAGAGTGTAGACTGTAGTGTAGACTGTAGACTTGTGTAGAGTGTAGACTGTAGAGTGTAGACTGTAGACTCTGTGTAGAGTGTAGACACTAATCTACCTATATCGTTCTGATGTCGCTTAGTATTGCAAAATAAAAAGTTGCGAAGGGCGATCAAAACATTAATCATAAATCTTGTAATTTTTACACAGTGTTCTATTGATCTATTGGCACCTTTTGACCTATCTAGCTAATTGAAATTCAGAAAAAAAAATTTTTTGGCCATTTTCACTCCACCCTAATGTACATGTAGGCAGAGACAAGGGCGAATTTGGAAATTCGCACAATGAGCGGAGCGCAGAACATCGATCTAGTTGCCCCAGAACTCCAGACGTAGGCCTAAATGGATGCGAATAATACAAACCGGAATAACAAGTAAGAAAGCAGCGCGATGAATTCTTCTTGGGGTCTGAATTTTAAGACTTTTTAGTTTTCTGAAAAATTGTGTGGACAGGCTAACATGTGTTGGCGGGCCGGATAAAAGTGTTGGCGGGCCGGATCTGGCCCGCGGGCCGTAGTTTGCCCACCCCTGATGTATACGCTACATAATAGCCTATTCGTATGTATGCATGAATGCATACATACACATAAGTGTAGGCTACGCCAATGTACGCATGCATGCACGCAGGCACGGACGCACGTACAGACATACATACATACATGTATACATAAATACATGCATGCATTTATACATACATGTACACATGTGCACAGCACAGTTGTGTATTCGGTAGCGTGCTTGGTCTGTAATGCAACGACTGAGGATTCATACCTGGCAGAGTGCAAAGACACTGTACAAGTTGTTTGCACTTGTGTTCCTCTGTCAATGCGCAAAATAATTTGGGAATGGCTGAGAATTAAAGGGCAGGTCTTTCGATACACTCACTGGACCCTGAATTCTTCCATTGCCGACTCCTGCAGGGCCAAAATATAAGTGTCTCCTGTCCATTCCATTATGGGATAGATGGGGTCCTCCTTGCACCCTGGACCTTGCCAATTGAATCTGACTGGAAATGGATAATGTATACGCTTTTATATATCGCTCGTATGGCCTCGACCCTGTTCGTTTTTCAATGAATTGATCAGATGAGATCCTTCACCATCGCTCGCCCGTTTGAATGGACGCCATGACGTTTAGGCTAAGGTCCCCTAATACGTGCTAGCTCGAGATTTATAACTATCTGAAATCAGCCAAATTCCGGAAGTGAACCGCGATCTTCGCGCTCTCTAACACAGAGACGCATGGGACGAAGCATACGCTCTACCAAAGTAGTTAAGAGAATCTGAGTGTAAGCCGTGTGGACGATCCATCTACCTGTGGATAGGGGTCGTTGGTCGAAAGCAGAACGTTCTCCGGTTTAAGGTCACAGTGCACCACGTGTCGAGAGTGCAAATGTCGAAGAGCAATTAGGATCTGGAAAAACAGAAGTGAAAACAAATAAATATAGGCTACTGATACACCACAAACCATTGGCATTGTTCTTCTCACTTTGTCAGTGTCAGGGCCGTTTCATTAGAGGATTTCTCTCAATTAGCAAATATGTTTAGTGCTTCATTTCAAAGCGTAAGTGAAACTCACAAGACTAAACAGGTAGTAATAAAAATAAATATATTAATAACTTCTATTGCGCGGGTGTCTAATACGCAAGACAAAAACTGACGGTACACCAAAACAAGCCATGTAGTAAGGTCAATATCCAGAAGATCAGTTCGTAAGACCCTAAGGATATCTAATCCAAGATTATCTAATTAAAGGTAATCTAATCAGTTATCTAATCTAATCTAACATAATATAAAATGATATTTTCCAATTTACAGCTTGATTGTTTTCCAATCTCCGTATGTCCGTACGGTTTGGTTAAGTAACCTGAATATTAGATTCGATGAGAATGAAAGTCAATGGAATCAACAAGAATATATGACATCTGTTACACCACATTACATTATACCAGATTAAGTCTGGTCAGATTAGATTAGATTAGAGGGCACATTGGAAAGCATCCTAATATTTAATTAGATTAGATTACCTTTGATTAGATTACCTTAGACTATCGGTGGACAATATTAGAAACTCCAGATCATATACTTTATGCTACCTTAGATTAGATTGGGTTTCCTTAGATAAGATTGGATGAGATTAGAGTGCAACCTGTGAGACAACGAACTTGGTAACTCGTTCGCAGAGTCTTCCATTTGGACTCGACAGAATCATCTCCAACATATCACCCTTCAACTTCTCCATCACAACATAGATCTAAAAGCGATCAGTAATTCATTCAGACCAATAATCAATCAATAATAATTATTTAACGATTTCTTGTTCTTTCATTAACTATTCAACATCAAAAGTCCTCAAATGATATCAAATAAAGTTTTAAAGAAATTTCTCACTGAGAGAGTAACGGAATAATATGTCCGCTAGATGTCACAAGAGTGTCAATTCAAAAGGTGTTATTGATGTGCAATTACAACATGGCGGATATAATTTCTTTAGTCTAAACGTTGCGTCCAAATTTAAAATATTAATTCTAGTCATTGTGCCATTCTTCATCATCCGTCACTTGCCATCTATGATATATCATCCACTGTCACAATCATCATCAACATCACTGTATCACTGTCACCGTGACTACCACTGTCCCCATGTCACTGTAACCGTCACTACCACTGTCACCGTGCCACTGTCACCGTGACTACCACTGTCACCATTTCACTGTCATCGTGACTACCACTGTCACCGTGCCACTGTCACCGTGACTACCACTGTCACCATTTCACTGTCATCGTGACTACAACTGTCACCGTGCCACTGTCACCATGACTATCAGTCTATCACAGTCACCGTCACCAACACTGTCACGGTCGCCACCACTGTCACCGTTATCATCACTGTCGCCATCGCCACCATCATCACCACCACCACTGTCACCAACCTATTGTAAAATACCACCACCACCACAACAAGTAGGCTAACACAACAAGTACCACTCGTCACCACCACTACCACCAGCAGGCTTAAAATATATTATTAATTCTTGTAACAGTGCTATTCATGAAAATGGTGTAAGAGTTTGCTTCAAGACAGAACAACAGATGAATAAGTGTAACCAGGAATTTATTAATTAATAATTTAATAATTAACCTTATCTGATGATTCAAACATATATTCCAAGTTGATAACACCCGGATGACATAAATTCTAAAAAATAAACAAATTATTTTAATTTGCATATTCACTGACATAATTTTCACCGAAAGTTGAAATATACACTGTAAAAAATTCATTACAACAAAAACTATAAGTAATTAAGGCAATGTAACAATGTGAGGAGGATACATTACACAATACTAGGTACGGCTACATAATACCCCAGTAATTGGGGCTTGGCCTTCTGATCATTGGAGATCCGATATCTGTGAATTTGGGGGATTAGGCTTTCTTGGCATTGGAATTGAGAAAGCTGTTTGGGGGAATTAAGCCTTCTGATCATTGGGTTTATTATGTCTGAGTTTTTGCGAATTAGGGTCTTCTGATACTCGGGTCTAAGATAGCCTGGCCCCTGGCGTTCAGGTGCTAGCCCTTCTATGCATTGGGTTTAGGTCTTTAGGGTATCTAAGTCTTGAAGGTTAGGCCTTTATGTGATTTGTTAAATAATTATGTATGTAAACATGAATTTTTGCTAGTATGAATGTATGTATGTATGTGCGAATGTATGTTTGTATGCACGTATGTATGTTTGTATGCATGCATGTATTCATATGTATGTATGTATGAAATGGAAATGTATGTATATATGTACGAGTATATATAACTGTTAGTTAAGGTTTTCGTTTTTTTTTATTTTCATAGTGTTTTGAATCGAGTTAATCATTTACTATGTAATATGTACTATACTATTTGCATTGCTGTACGAAACTTGATGTTGCACTGTTTATCAAGTTTAGCTAATTCTGATTTCTGAAATGTTGTTCTAGGTGTCCCTAGTTAGCGGGATCTTCATCCCTTTTGGGACTCCTCTTGCGGCCAATCCTGATATTTTATGTTGAAATGTTATGTGTTTTGATTTGGCTCCAATAAAAGAGTTTTGATTTGATTTGATTTGAAAGGTAAGATCTGCCTGCCATGTAATAGTTTGGATCAATGAACAACAATCAAACTGATTAATGATTTTCAATGAAACCGATGAGCACAAAAGGCTCATGAGACTGATATTGCTGATCCATTTTTGATCCTCACACCAAAACTTACATTCACATTCACAGTTACATTTACACTCACAATTACACTCACAATTTACACTAACATTACATTTACATTTACATTTACACTCACAATTTACAGTAACATTTACATTCACATTTATATTCACTTTTTCATTCACATCTACATTTACACTTACAATAACATTTACATTCAAATTTATATAAACAATTACACCGGCATTTACATTTACATTTACGTTCGCATTGCAATTACATTTACATTTAATTCACATTTACATTCACATTAGCATTCACGTTTGCATTCACGTTTACATTTACAAATTACATTTACATTTATAATTAGAGATGTCAGACAGACCTGTAGAATCGTGACCTCGTTCTTCAGTTGAGCCTCGTGTTTATTCGGAAAGCGTAATTTATTGATGACCTTGATTGCAACCTCATGACCTTTGGCCTTGTGGACGGCTGAAAGAAACAAAACAATCTCATTTCCTATTTAAAACTAACCAAATTAATGCAGACTTGAAAACAAACTTCGAAGGTTTGACAACTGAATATAATATGATAACACTGAAGCGGTATTTTTGCAAGGTACTTAAAAAGCTGATATTTCAAGGGACTAGATACATACGTATACATGTCCATACATATATACATACAAACACACATGCATACATGCATACGATGATATGAACATACATATACACATATGCATACATATTTTTCATACATACATGCATACATATAACCATAGGCCTACATACATACGATAAAAGAGTTGATGGTGATGATGTTGGCTTTAGGATGATTTGTAAAATTTCTTATTCAGTAATTCTAAATACGGAATGCGAAACCAATCTCTACATACAATCTAAACCAAACATCAGAGGAACTTTGATAGACATTAGTTTTCCAAACCAAGCAAGGGAAAATTAAATGAACATCTGCAAACAAAACCAAACCAGGAATGTAACATGAAATATATAACAAAACCAAACAAGGGTTGTTAAAACAATCACCACATACAGTTACAAACTTAACAAGGAAATGTTAAGCCAACCTCCATATACAAACCAAACAAAGAACATTAAATTAACATCAGCATTCAAAACCAAAGCTGGAATGTAATATTAAATATCAAACCAACCCAAACAAGGAACAATAAACCGAAGTCCATTCACAATTCAAAACCATACATAGAAATATTAAACCAAACTCTGCATACAAAACCAAACAAAACAAGGAACATTAAAACTATCCATTCACAATTCAAAACCAAACAAAGGAACATTAAAACTATCCATTCACAATTCAAAATCAAACAAGGAAACATTAAACCAACCTCCATATACAATTCCAAACTGTCCTGAGCCAAGAATCTCATCCGCGTAGATCTGATATAGCTGACTGATATCCTAGAAAACAGTTACATAATAAATTCAGTTTATTTTATTTAAAATTTATTTTGTTTAAACAACTTAATTTAGCTAAACGGTAAGTTCTTTCAACCTATATATAGTGGCTTCTAAGAATCTTCACAGACCATTCTAACTAACCTCAATGATTGTGCATGATATTATATTATGGCACATTTATATTACATAATTTTACGTGATGGCACATTTATATTACATCATATTACATAACGGCACATTTATATTACATGGTGGCACACTTATTACATGATGGCACATTTATATTACATCATATTACACGATGGCATATTTGCATTACTTGATGGCACATTTATATGACATCATATTACATGACGGCATATTTAGCTGTGTGCGGTCATTGTCATTCGAGGCAGCGAAAACGTCAGTCATTTTGCTTCATAGTCACCCAGGTCGACCGCTTCAATAATCTTCTGACTGGAGCACCAAAACATCTGCTTGATAGGCTTCAGTCAGTACTCAGTGCAGCCGCGACGCTTGTATGCAACCGACGGAAATACGAGCATATAGCACCATTACTCCGTGATGCGCTGCACTGGCTTCCAGTGCAGTACCGCACTGTATAGTGAATACAAACTGCCACTTCTGGTCTATAAATCCCAACATTGCGCGTCGTCTGACTACCTTAGTGCATATTGTGTCCGTGTCTTCATCGGAGACGGGTCTGTCGCTGAAATCGAGTTGTAAAGGAGACATACATGTGCGACGGAAAAAAACGTCCTTCGGTGACCGAGCCTTCTCGGTGGCGGGACCAAGGTGCTGGAACAGCCGCCACATTCGGTCCGTGCCGCAACTTCAGTTGACGCTTTCAAGTCTAGTCTCAAGACTTACTACTTCTCTGAAGCGTTTCCTGACTGATGTTTTGATTTGTTAAAGCGCCATTGTAACGGCATGTGCTGTGTTACGGCGCAGTAGAAATTGTCGGTTTCATCATCATAATCATCATCATCATCACTATCATCATCATCATCATCATCATCATCATCATTCATCATCATCATCATTACATCATCATCATCATCATACATTGACAGTACCTGATGACATTTATATTACATGATGGCACATTTATAATACATCATACTACATGATGGCATATCTATATATTATGTGATGGCACATTTATATTACATGCTACATGCATAATTACGTTTTACAATGTTACATATATATTACAAATATTACTGTTACCGGTATATTAGACAGTATTACATGATGTCAGATGTATATTGCATAGCATTGCATAATGTTACATTTACCACACAGTATAACAATCTATAACATAGTACAGGCTACACGTTTCAGATACAATCATACCGTAATTGGAACTTCTGTCGTCTCCTTTCCATCTGACTCTGTCGCACAAAAGTTAAAGAGTTCAAAGTTCAGCATTCGGATATTAGCCTGGTGCCCTATGCTTAGCTTATTAGCAGCATTTTAAAAACTTGTCAGTTAATAATCAATTTTTGCAATGTCAGATTAGAACAGAACAGAACAGGACATATCAGAGTAGAACAGAACAGAACATTTCAGGATAGAACAGAACAAATCAGAATAGAACAGAACAGAACATAGCAATGTATGGGTTACTGAAATATATGAATTTACGTTTGATCTGATAGATGTAATCTAAGACTGGCTGAGTGCTGTGGATATGATGCTGGCGAGCACGGTGATGTTGAGCAATGTAGAGCATGGCAGGCCAGAGTTGACATAATGCAAGTGAACAAACTACAGATCATCGTAATTAGTTATCTATTTCTAAGAAGCATGACATCACTGGGATTTCCACACCCACCCCAACTTAATTACAATTAGATCAGAATATTTTAATTTAGATGAGATCTATGCAATTGGTTGAATTATATCGAATGATGTAAGAATAAAATAGAACACAATAGAATAGAATGAAATAAAATAGATTAAACAGACTAAAATGGACCAGAAGATAACAAAAAACATAGAACCGAATATAAGACAACAGGACACAATGGAATATACCAGAATAGAACAAAAAAGAACAGAACAAGATGCATCAGAATAGAACAGAACATATATGAATAGAACAGAACAGAACATATCATAATAGAACAGAACAGGACATATCAGAATAGAACAGAACATATCAGAATAGAATGGAACAGAACATATCAGAATAGAACAGAACAAAATATAACAAAATATAAAACAGAACAGAGTATAGCATAATAGAACAGGATATGTTAGAATAGATCAGAACGGAACAGATCAGAATAGAACAGAACATATAACAGGATATATCAGAATAGAACAGAGCAGAACGTATAAAAATAGAACAGAACAGAATAGAACATATCAGAACAGGGCGGAACAAACTCGAACAGAAGAGAAAATAATAGAGTTGAATAGAATACAATACTTTATATAATACGGCACAACAGAGCTGATTAGAGTAGAACTGAACTGCGAGCATACTGCCACATTTCGATGTCAGTCCGTTCTGTGGCATGAACGGCAGGAGTGCCTGACGAATGGCGTTTTCGAAGTAGACAGCCAACTCCTTTCCCACTCCGCTCTCCGTCACTGGCGTATTCTTTGTGTCTCCTGGATCCTCTCCGACGTAGTAGATCGTGTCACCAACCTGGATTTCGAACACTGCAGGATTGGCTGCGTTTGGTTTGGCCGCTGCTGGTCCAGTTGGTTCGACCCGGAAAATGTCCTTAAGGAGAATTTCCTGTGGATGAACAAATAAGCAGATTATTGGGCTGATTATGGACCGATAAATATAAAATGAAGTGAAATGAAAGAAATAGACAGTTCGTTTGAAGTGGTGTATTCTAATACATTCTATTATTTTTCTCTTATGTTCTATTTTGCTCTCTTCTATTCTGTCCTGTTCTATTCTGATATGTTCTGTTCTATATATGTCCTGTTCTATTATGATATATCCTGTTTTGATAAGTTCTGATGTACTCTGATCTGTTCTATTCTGCTGTACTATGCTCTGTTCCGATAACTTCTGTTAAGTTCTATTCTCCGGACTTCGACCTTCACTTGGCATCTTTAGACAACCCTCTGACACAGTGCTGTGCTGTGAATAAGCCGGTGCCCTGGTTTAGCTTTATGTAGCACTTTGATATTTCTTATACGATTTACCGTTACAGAGACTGATGATAACTAAAATTAGATTAAACCAAAGAACAGCTGGTTTTAGTTATAAACGGTTTCGGCTTCTTATGTGTAAGTCAATCCGTTTGAACTACCCTGTATGACTCTGTGAAACAACTTCCTTTTATCATTCTGTAGAAAATGTCCATTTTCCAGTAACAACCTTCCTATCCTTCTGGAGTAAATTTCCATTCTTCCAGGAAATCTTTCATATTCTTTTGGAACAAACCTTTCTGCACCTCTGGAAATTCCTATTCTTTGAGACAATCTTGCAATCCTTCTAACCGAAAATCTCCTCCACTTCTTTTGAAACAAACTTTCTATGCTGCTGGCATAAGCTATTTCCCATTTAAAACAACCTTTTCATGCACCTACTGGGAACAATCTGTAAGTTATAGAATCTGATAAGACAATACAAAAATAAATCCTTATAAAAATTTCCATTATGACTACAGTTATCTTATACTAAACATCACAGATACGCTGTTCTATTTGGCTGACTTCAAGAAACAGTGTCGTCTCACGTTATATCCTTCTATAGATTCGGATCTGTTAGTCATGCGCAGCAAATCAACGTTATGAGGCAAGAAGAGCCGTAGAGATGTCATAACAATTTTCTACAATAAATGCGTAGGACTCTCCCTTTGTATGTACAGGGTGGCGCAAAGAAAGTGGGACCGCCTCGTGAAATCTTGTTTTTGGCGGTTTTTAAACTGTAAAATTATATTACGTAAGAACCTGCGAAGCTTCGATATTTCATTCGAAATCGAAATGGATGGCAGTAGGCTATTCGAATGGATTCGGAAATTAAAAAGTGATTAGCCCTTGGTTTTAATTTCAAAAATTATTTATGTTCTGTTTTTATCTTAATTAGGCTGTTAATTAACTTAGTTTTTACTTTCATTGATTTTAAAGTTCAGAAAATAGTTATCAAGCCTACATTGATACGTTGATAACTGTTACTGTGGTAGGGGGCCTATGCCTGTGCAATCAAGTATAAACTACATGAATATCAAACTGGTACCCCTTTCTCCTCCATTCGAGAACCTGTTCGACTGAAAATTTGCGATTCGCAGGCCCATAACATTACTTGAGTAAACATTACATTATGATTTACAGCGTTTTTATTACAGACTACTGTAAGCAACGAGCCAACGATTCGTACTTTGTAGTAACGATTTGTCGATTCGTCGCAGAATAAAGTGATTGCTTTCGAGTCAACTTTCCAGTAATGGCGTTTCCTCTGAAAACAGATATAACACAAAAACAAAAAATATTTATGAAGCAAATAAAAGAAAGAAATGAAAACATCATTCGATTAAATAATAAGCACTCACAGATAAAGTTTAACAGTTCTCAGCATTTTCCTCTTTTTCTCCTTCACACTCTTCTTCCTCTACTTCTTCCTCTATTCCTTTTCCTCCTCCTCTTCCTCTTCTTCCTCCTATTCCTCCTCCACCTTTTCTTCTCCTCCTCCTCCTCCTCTTCCTCTTCTCCTCTTCCTCCTATTCCTCCTCCCCTTTTCTTCTCCTCCTCCTCTTCCTCCTTCTCTTCCTCCTCCTCGTCCTCCTACTCGTCCTTCTCCTTCTCCGCTCCTCATCCTATTCCTCTTCCTCCTCTTCCCCTTTCTCCTCCTCCTATTCTTCTTCCTCCTCCTCAACATCTTCTTTCAAATTCTGTTTCTTCAGTGTGATTCTCCTTACAGATTTTATTTTAGTTATAGTTATCGTTATAGTTAATGATTTTTATTTTAGTTATAGTTATAGTTATAGTTAGTATTATTTTTTTAGTTATAGTTATAGTTATAGTTAATGGACTTTTATTTAAGTTAATTTTAGTTACTACTTAGTTACAATAATTAAGGCTACAAAACAATTGTGCGTATTAACACACTGTTTCACAATTTGCTAAGAGCTTTGAAAGCTTTTGAAGTATGGGTGCATTCAGCCTCATGAATATCGCATTTTCTGCTTCCCATTTATGTCGAATCATTCATATTGCACTTCCTATTTTTATTTTTTGTATTAACGAAAATAAAGATGAATTTTCGTTAGTGTTATTTTCGTTATAGTTATAGTTATAGTTAATGATATTTTTTTTAGTTATAGTTATAGTTATCGTTAACGAAATCATTTTATTTTCGTTAACGAACATTTTCGTTATCGTTATCGTTAACGAGAATCACACTGTGTTTCTTCCATCTGCCAAGAGAATAGAAAATGAACTCTTCAAATTCTGCTGACTGAGCGTTTTGGAATCATAAGATCGTTTATTCTAATATTTCTAGGACATATGAAAGACGAACCGTTTTGTCTCGGTTGGTGAAGCAGACCATCCAACCTTCACGAATGACCTTTGACCCTGTACGTTTCGTGTGCTTAACTGATTGTACGACGCGCTGGAGAGGAATGTTACTGCTCGAGATTCTGAATGAAATCAGAAACAATAACAACATTTAGATAACATGGTCAGCCACGCCATCATCATCAATGTCATCATAAATATCATCATCATCAATATCACAATAATAATAATCATCAATATCACAATAATAATAATAATAATAATAATAATAATAATAATAATAATAATAATAATAATAATAATAATAATAATAATCATCATCATCATCATCATCATCATCGGCATCATCATCATCATCATCACCATCATCAACTTAAAAAAAAATTATTAATAATGATAATAATAAAGATAATAATAATAATCATCATCAAACTTGTCCCAGTGCTCCGTTTAGTCACTAAGATGATGGATCTATAGAGGTTATTAGATTATTTCAGATTTTATCAGTTCAGATTAGGATTAACAAAGATTAGATTAGGTCCGACATTTTACAGATTAGATTAGATTAAAGAGTAGATTTGACAGATTACATAGGTTCAGATTAACAAATGGATTAGATCAACAGAGTCTCGTGAAGCGTCACCTGTCGGCCGCTGTCTTCTCGGAGTCTTGATCGGGACTTCGTAGGACTTTGTCTTCGTCATCAGTTGAACCATTTTGTGACGACGTCTCTGAACTGCCTTCTTCGACGACGGACAGTTCCGATAGCTCCGGTTCCAGATAGCTCGAATCTAGGCCGACTGGAGAGAGAAAGGAATCAAATGGGAGATCAATCAGACACTTCCACATAATGTCAGGCAGGGTCCGGTCGGATAAGGTCGGGTCAGGTCAGGCTGGGTGGGGTCGGGTGAGGCTGGGTGAGGTCGGGTCAAGTTGGGTGAGGGCGGTGAAATAATGAAGGAGTGAGTAACTAAATGAGTGAACGAGTAAGTGAATGATAGAATGAATGAATGCATGAGTTAGTGAATGAATGAGCAAGTGAATGGCTGAACGAACGAGTGAATAAGTGAATGCATGAGCGAATGAATGAATGAATGAATGAGAGACTGAGTGAATATATGAATGAACGAGTGAATGAATTAAATGTTTCTGACTTACCATCATACTTAGCTTCACCCTGACAATTATTCGGAACTGATTCAGAACACTTCTTATGAGAGTTGAATTTACAATCTAAAAGTTTAAAAACTTAAGATTTAATTACAGCACCGAAGTTAAAGTTTTGCTATTCACGCATGCAGGCTCATGTTTGAATGTATGTGCAATGCATGTACCTGCATGTGCACGTATCAATGTATGTAGGCATTGTGTGTATATGTGTATCTATATGTTTGTATGCGTGTATGTGTATATCTATCTGCCTGTCTGTCTGTCTGTCTGTCTGGCTCTCTCTGCTCTCTCATAATGTGTTTCTCTGTACGAATCTCTCTTGCTCGGTCACTCTCTGTCTCCCTGTCTCTCTGTGGATGTGCCTCACCCTGTCTCCGTCTCTCTCTGTCTAACTGTCTTGCCTGTCTTTCTCTCCCTTTCCCTTTCCCTCTCCTTCTCCCTCTCACTGTCTCTGAATCTTGCGCAATATGCCTAAGGAGTTGCGTTTACGAAGATCATAAAACGAGACCAACGTTTAACCAGAAACCGTTCAATCCTCGTCATAAACTCGGCGTAACTGCACCGTCATCGTGATAAACATCTACGCAAACATTGCGCAACGTCTGATTTTTACACGTGACGTGAAATACCGACATTGGGTTGTTTTGCAGATTATTTGGAAGAAAACCGTCATCTTGTAATACATTTTCGCATAACTGCATGTCGCCATTGCATGACACGACGTCAATATTTCACCAATGACGTAAAATCGGTGTCATTAGGACAAATTGCCGACACGAGGCCTAGATCACGAAAGGAAGAGCGGCCGTGATTTTCTTAGGATTTTCGCGTCTATAACTCCTCTTTCTTTATGACTTTCTAATGGCCTCGTTAAACTTGTACTTGGCCTTTTCATAGTTTCTGCCTCTTCTTTTGACTTTTGTTATTCTTTCAATGAATCTTTATTCATCGTTTTCGGCCGCTTAATTCTTGTCCACGTCGTTTTCATACATATCCACCTCTTCAGTTAAAATGCCCTCCATCTCCATTCCTCTCCTCCTCCCCTACCCCACGCTCTTTATCTATCTCTCTTCCTCTTCCAACATCCATTTTCCTTTTCCATTAGGCCTACTCCTCTCTTCCTCCTGCCTTCAACTATCTCCCTTCCTCTTCCAACATCCAACTCCGTCCTTTTCCATTACTTCTCTCTTCATCCTACCTTCCTGCTCTTCCTTAGCATTCTCTCGCCTTTTCCCTGCTTCTCCTGTTCAGTTTCCCGCTTTCCTCGCTTCCTCCTCTTCCGTCTCTTTCCGCCACTTCCTACTTCGTTCCTTCTCGACCTCTGCAGCTTCCTCTCCATGTATTCTAAGTAAGCCCCAAAAAGAACTTCCCTTTCGTTTTCCTCCAAATCTTTCTTCGTTCCTTCTCAACCTACGCTTCTAAGTAACCCCCCAAAAGAATGTTTTACACATCTCAGATTCCCGCGGGGCACCAGAGACCTTCCGTCAAAATCCATCAATGCCTGCAACTAAAATTTCTGCCAATGTTTCTTCGGAAACATTAAGCGCTGCCGTTTCTCCAGACTCAACTCAAGAAGTAATTACACTGCGTCTTAAGACACATCAACTTAGACGTCTCTGACAGTCACGTTTAAGCTGTCTTGACGGGTCTTTAACATGTGTTATATAAATGCTCAATGCATCCATCCATACATACATACATATATACACACATACATGCACACATACATACATGACGTACGCTGGTGCCCTACTTTACATGGCGCCCCAGACTGGTTCCCTGCTTTACACGGTGACGTCACTTCCGCTCTACAACTCCTATACTTGCACACATACACACACATACAATGTCATACATACATACACACCAATGCATACCTACAAGCCCATGACATCCAAGCGCCCAATGAACTAAGCATTGCCCAATTATTTTTGCTGTGGACATCAACTCCATCACAGCAGCCATTCTGAGCCATCCAGATACACACATAGCCACACAAAGCCATCGCCATGCATTCGTAAGGTTGATGGCCATTCAGATGCCATTGGATGTAGCCAATCTATTTGCTGTGCTTGCTAGCGTCTGTGCTTGCTAGCGTCGTATTCCTGGTGCCAAGCCTCAGCCCAATGAACTGAACATGAGGAAACATGTTTCCATTACAGTAAGACTAGATTCGAACTCAGGCCATCAATTCCAACGGTCGTCCCTTGCCCTTACCGGTGCACTGGAACCCCTGGCGGAAGAGAGGCATCAGCTTGTGGCAATGTTCGCAGACAGTTGGTCGGGTGTAGTTGTGGCTGACGAACGTGTGGGGCACTTGGATCTGGGCGCTGCTCCCGGAACTTGGAAGGCCCGCCCCTCCTGCTCCTCCTACTCCTACCCCGCCTGTTCCGGAGTCAGTGTCCTTGCTTTCCTTCCGGCAACTGGGACTCGAGTTCGGCGGGGACTTGGGCGGCTGACGCATCTGAAACAGCAACATACAATCAGATAATCACATGTATGTTTTATGTTATGCCACGGTGTATGAACGCGGGTGCATATATCTATGTATTCATCATCGTCGTCGTCATCATCATCAAAATTACAAACATTTGTTTACCACACAAAAGGTCACACAGAAATGTGAATCCAATTAATATTTCTCTAACTTTGTATTATCTATTCTATCTATATCCCTACCTATCAATCAATCAATGTTGAAATAGTGCGTATGTGTGTGTATTTGTGAGTGTGTCTGTTTGTGCTTGTGCTTGTCTGTGTTGTGGGTGTATGTAGTTAGGTATTTATATATATATATATCTATGTATTCATCATCGTCGTCGTCATCATCATCAAAATTACAAACATTTGTTTACCACACATGAGGTCACACAGAAATGTGAATCCAATTAATATTTATCTAACTATGTATTATCTATTCTATCTATATCCCTATCAATCAATCAATCAATCAATCAATCAATCAATCAATCAATCACGATCACATCAATCAATCAATCAATCAATCAATCAATCAATCAATCAATCAATCAATCAATCAATCAATCAATCAATCAATCAATCAATCAATCAATCAATCAATCAATCAATCACATTTAATCTATCTATCTATCTATCTATCTGTCTGTCTGTCTGTCTGTCTGTCTGTCTGTCTATCTATCTATCTATCTATCCATCATTCTCTGTCTATCTATCCATTTACCAGACAAACTATCTACCGACCCCTTACCTTCCTACCTACCCACCTATCATTCAATCTATCTGTTGGAGTGTGTAAGTAAGTAATTACATTCATAATGCAGTTGTAGTATATCAATCAACACTAAAAGACATTCTCTCAAAGTTAGTCATCGTAATCAGAAAATCAAAATTCTGAAGCACTACTTACGAGCCAAACGCAGGGCCCCAGCATATTCATGAGCACTTAACTCACGAGCATTAAATGGTTCATTTGCAAATCTAAGCAGCTATATTGTGCATAAACGAGCTACTTCCTCCAGTTTATCTGGACAGCCCTTCAAACTTGACGTAGCGATTATGAATAAATATGGCTATTGTTGATGTAATAATTATAGATAAATTAGTTTCCAGATGGCTGTAAACGTGGCTAAATCCTTATGGCATCCTTATGGCTATAAACCTTATGTTTGCATCTCGATGGCTATACATGGCTCTGTGTGTACTTGGTTGGCTGAGAATGGTTGCTGTGATAGAGTTTGATGTGCCATGCAAATTATATGAAGTAAAGTAAAGTAATGTAAAGTATAATACAAATAATGTAAACCTGACATGTAAAGTAAATAATGTAAACGTGATGTGCAATGTGAATAAATACACATGGATGGCTGAAAATGACTATGGTGATATAATGTAAGGTTGATTGGTAATGTAAACAGTGTAACATTGACTTCTCAATGTAAAGTCATTGTGTTGCAGACTCTGATGGCTGGTAACTTGGTAAGTCTTGCATATATGGCTTTGTTAGGAGGGGGGGTTTGTTGACAATCCATCACTTCTCTGCATACGTCATCATCATCATCATTATCACCATCTCATCATCATCATCATCATCATCACCGCCATCATCATCACCATCACCACCACCACCACCACCACCATCACCACCATCATTATCATCATCATCATTATCATCACCACCATCATCATCATCATCATCAACATCATCATCATCATCATCATCACACCACTACCACCATTATTATTATCATCATCATCATCATCATCATCATCATCATCATCATCACCATCACCATCACCACCACCACCACCACCACACCACCACCATCATCATCAGATTCACATTTACATTCACATTCACATTCAACATCAATATCATCACATTCTGATGCCAGCCATTTGGCGGCGATGGGTACGAATAAATGATCCCCATTGTCCTCGTTCATTCACCATGTCCATAACTCCTCTCAGTGTTAGTTCAATTGATGTTATGAGCTCGTTAATATTGTCTCTGCACACAATCGCGTTTCAAATGGCTGTCATCAGGCGCCTAAATCGCGTTCATTTGCAACGCAGCCACGTGGCATTGTGTCTGCCTCAGTTATAATTGAAGAGGACGTTGGTCCACCTGAATGCGAGGCATTGGAGTCTCTCCTTTCATCAGATGAAATAATGCAAAGACCAGCAGACTGCATTGCTAAGCAACCACTTTGCATCTTTGATCAGACGTCAAACAAAACATTCTACCACTCCACTATAACGTTTGTGTGGGTGTGTGTGTATGTATGTATGTGCGTGTGCGTGTGCGTGTTTGTGTACGTGGGTGACTGGTGTATGTGTGGTTGTACGTTTCTATGTATATCTTCTATGTGTGGATGTATATATGCATGCATGCATGTACCTACGTACGTACGTGTGCGTACGTATGTAGGCATGTATGCAATAACTATGCATGTACATCTATGTATTCATGCATGCATGTTTGCAAGCACATAATGCATTTGTATGAATGCATGTATGTATGCATGCATGTGTGCATGCATGTGTGCGTGCACATACATGTATGTGTGTATGTATGTATGTATGCATTGTATGTATGTATACATGCATGCTTGCAAGTATTTATGTATGCATGCATGTATGCATGTATGCATGTAGGTATGTATATATGCATGTATTTGTGTATATATGTGTATGAAAAAATGCATGTAGGTATACATGTATGCATGCATAATGCGTGTAGGTAGGTATGTATGAATGAATGAATGGGTGCAATTATACATGTATGCATGTAGGTGTGCATATATGCATACAGGTATGTATGCATGCACGCATTCATGTTTGTTTTTAATGAATTAATGTATGCACAGAAGCACATACACACTGCAATGCACAACGTCAAGAATGGTATGACACTGCACAGCATAGCATAAAATATGTCACTGCTTCACACAGCATTCCATAAAACTGCTTTGCGTAAATGTCACTGCCATGCCTCGCATTTCATATTGCTGCATCTGACTTAAAAGAGTAAGACACGGCCTTCACCACCAGATGTCTCCTCGCCAGATGGCCGCCTGTGCTTTCCATCCCCCTCATCATCCACGTCATCCCCGGAACAATCGAAGAAGCATCAGCTGCTTCAGCAACCAACAAACACTTCCACAGTAAGTCGTCAAATAAAAGATTTCTGTTCACGAATATACACAGGTATATATACAGACAGATATGACAAGCGCACACACCTACACACATGTATATATACAATGATATTCACACACACACACATGTGTATAACTGTATATATATACAATGATATTCACACACACATATATATATATACAATGATATTCACACACATATATATATATATATACAATGATATTCACACACACATATATATATATACAATCATATTTACACACACAGGTGTGTGTGAATATATACATGTATGATTCGCACACACACACACACACACAATAATATTCATACACACACACACACACACACACACAATAATATTCACACACACACACACACACACACACATGTGTGTGTGTGTGTGTATATGTATATACACTGATGTTCAAGTATAACCATAACCAGAAATATGATCCACTACATGTAGCTCAGAACAATAATAATTATTGCTGTTGTACACAGACATACAAATACATGTATATACATTATACATATATGTCATTTACACCTATATATATCTCGATATTACCTGGAGTGTCATTTAAAATATATGCACTACAGCCTCCCTTAATTGAATGCCATTATAACACAAATCCTCGTAATAGTGCGGCGAGTATTTGTGTGTTTGTGCGAACGTGAAAGTCCGTATATATCTCTCTAGCTGCAGTTGGATATGTATACATGTATCTAACGCCTTGAGGAATATCAGAAAATGTACTAAGCTGCCAATTATTTGGCTAGTCCACTATACATATATATGTATATATGTCGGCTCTCTGCTTTATTGCAACGACTTGCTGGTTATTATCCTGACTGCGGCTTCTTTCTGGTTCGCTATCGTTTGACGCCTTGTACAACAGACACTGGCTGCGTAGAAGTATGATAATATTAAAAAAGAAGAGTAGTCCCTTAAGCTAGCCCTGATACAGCCGTGGGTTTGAAGTGTTAGCGATTTCATGTTCTTGGCCTCAGCATACGAGGGCATATGGCCAGTCCTCTCCCTCGCCGTCTCATCTTCCCACTCAATTAACAGTCCAGCATGCTAACCGATAATACTATCGAGCAAATTCAATCACTTATAAAAAGAAAAGCAAAACGTCCGACAAAGTCTCATTAGCCTACACATCAACCGTGGTTAAAAACAAACCCAGTGCTAAAACGTTAAATGCTTCTGTCACCAAAGCAAATACAGAGAGACATGTTTCGAACAAACAAACCAGATTTGGAGATGATTAGAACCTTCTTTCAACAGCAGACGTAAAACTCACGACAGCTTAAAATAAACAAAATAAAAAACACAAGATCTCATAACAAATCAACCGTGGTTAAAAGCGAAACTCAGATACAAATGCTTCTGTCATCATCATCATCATCATCATGTTTTGAACAAACAGAATCATCTTTCAACAGCATCGTAATAAAAACTACGTCGTAAAATAAAAAACACAAGAATCATCATCATCATCATCATCATCATCATCAGTTCCTTACACCAGTCAGTTGGAGGAGATGGGTACGATTAAGTGATCTTCATTATCCTCAACAACACACAACTCAAATTCGAAAATCAGTATTTCTGGTGTAAACTTTTAACCAAGGCACAGCGTAAAACAGACCGGGGTATTCACGTTTTCAGTCGAGTGAAACACAAGCCCACTAGAACAGTCAGAGACAAGAGGACAATGATCGATGCAAGAAGTAGACAAAGAGTTGGGCTAAAATCACCACGGTCAAAGTGGGGCAAGTCGAGAAAATTCCAATAACGGTTTACAATCAACATGTCATGACTTCCCTTCCTTTTTTAGTGGGGGGCCATTCGAGGATATTCCCATAACATTTTGTAGTCAACATGTCACTTCCCTTCCTTTTTCCTGAGAATATCCCACCCCTTGATCAGTATCACACAGTTTTGCAAACCCTATCCCTACCCTACCATCAATTCCATGAGCATTTAATGGGACCCATATTGGCTCTAAACAGGTCCCACGTGGGAGTGTGCGTCCTATATATGGACTGGGTATAAATGGGTATTTTTTCAAGTTGTTTTCCAGTTTCCCAATTTTATCTTTGTTGTTGACTACTTCACAGATTCTGTGTGCAAACCATTTGGGGTGGGATGGACAACTCAGTGGGGTGCCACCCTAAATCAACGGAATGGCCGGTTGATCCACCCATCCATGATGAGGAATAGAATACCAAATGGTGGGACCAGGTGCGGCGAATATAACACAGTGGTACAGGACGTTAGCTAATTACTGTCTCATCCGACGACCGAGCCATGGAACTGACCAGATTGCAGATGTGTGTCCGAGTGATGCCAAGCACATAATGACTTCGACCCTGCATTGTATCTCATTAATAAGAAAAGAATAGATAATAGATACGATACGATAACATAGCATAACACGTACATACATACATGAATACAGGCATACATTCATACATACGCACATGCATGCATAGTTTCATACATACATACATACATACATACATACATACATACATGCATGCATACAAGCATACAAACATACATACATGCATACATACATACATACATACATACATACATACATACATGCATGCATACATAGCATACATACATACATACATACATACATACATACATAACATAACATACATAACATATAACATAACATAACACAACACTGCTAATTACACAGGAATTGTACATGCATAATTATGTACACGGTTTCCTATGGCAACCACACGGTCTTTTCCCTGCTTATTTTCAATGAATTGATCGGGTGAGATCCTTCGCCACTGCTGCCCGTTTGAATGGGTGCCAAACCATTGAAGGCCTCATGTAGCGACCATACCTCGTAGGCCAATCATACCCAGCTTCCTCTTATCAGTTTCAGAAATCTACAACTCTTGCACTCTGGAACTTCTGTCGTAATGTTGCTTTTAAAACATAAACTACAGTCTGCCTCAGATTGCTGTTATTATTAAATAGTTTTGCAAAACAGGAAACTATAACGCAGCTGGTGATGGTCTGTCTCTATATTTGCCTTATCCAACGATATCATTTGTATGGAATGAAAGCTTTTCTGGTAACGACGTCTATAATTTCGTTCATGGATATATTCACAGTTTAACGACGTCTTATGGCAACAAAGGTCGTTGACGTCGGCAGAAATTATTTTGAACAGTTCTCACTGCTTTGTATGCCACAATACAGCTTTCAGTGAGCAACAAAGAGGAAATTTATGAACGGGTCATATGCGTGCAAACAACAAGAGACAGCGACCACAAGGTGGCGCTCTTATGGTCGAAGTTAATTTTATGAAGCTGAATTGCCTGCGTCAAATAATGAAGGAAATTTGTGGTTACGATCGCGATTACGACCCACCTCTAAAATAAATGGCCCATATTTAGAGCCACGCTGATCAAACGAAAGCGTTAGGGTTTGTTAACTGTGGCCTGAATAGGGTTACCGAAAGGTCTGGAGGGAATTCTGATTAGGCCTCACATGGGGTAGAGACTGTTCTGTTCTGGGTAAACGTGTTTTTAGCGTCGTAAATTATTCGCCCATTGTAGCATTATTATTCTTCATCAATCCAAAATTATAAATGCCAAAAATGGCGTCTCTTCAACGCTCTATTGATTTTGTAATCAATCCAGCTTCCATTTAGGCAAGAATTCGCTTCATCAATCCAGCTTCTATTTAAGCAGGAATTATTTTTCATCAATACAATTTCTATTTAATTAAGAATTCTTTTTCATCCAGCCAGCTTCCATTTAAGCAAATTTCTTTTCAATAATACCTCCTCTATTTTTAGCAAAAAAATTAGTCTCATCAATCCCACTTCTATTTAGCAAGAATTCTTTTCGTCGACTTAACACGTATTCGACCAACGCTGAAACCCATGCAATGGTGAATAATTTACGACTCTAAACTACGTTTAGGAAGCAACAGTAAAGATCACTATAATAGATGGAAAGTAAATGAAACAAGTCGGAAAATTCTGCTACCTAGGACGTATGATCAAAAATTATGCATGTAGAAATAAAGAGAAGAATAGCTATGGGGAAAGATGCCTTCAATAAAAGAATTAATGAGAGGAGACATAAATAAAAATCTGAAGAAACGAATTATCAAGTCTATGACATGGAGTTTGGTGCTATACGGATCGAAAACATACACCCTGAGGAAAGAAGACATCAGAAGATTGGAGACCTTCGAAATGTGGGTATGGCGAAGGATGGAGAGAGTCAGCTGGATGGAACGCAGGACAAATGAAGAGATGCTACAAATGGTGGACAAAAAAGATCCCTAATAGGAATAATCAGAAGCCGACAAAGAAAATGGTTGGGCGACATAATAAGGGGAGACTCCCTACTAAGAACTACAATTGAGGGAAGAGTGGAGGGCAAGAAGACAAGAGGAAGACCGATAATGATGTTGTTGGACTGGATGATGGAAGAGGATTACAGCAAGTTGAAGGAGAGAGCCAGACAACGTGACGAATGGCGACATTGGACGTACGAACCTGCCTAAAGGAAGAGGCACAGAGCCAAAAGAAGAAAAGAATTAGGCCTACAGTGTATGCACGGTTGTCACTCTAGCAACCGGACTTGGATCTCCATTTAACAACTCCCTGGACAACCCCTCTGACTCGACGCAGCGCTCGTGAATAAGCCAGTGCCATGCGCTTAGCTTTCAAGTGGCGCTTTAGAAATCTTATTACGACTGCATAATCAAAGCAAATCTATGTAGGAATGTATGTGCGGCTGATTTTATATAGCGCATTCCTTTAAATAAGTAAGTATATTCTTTATTAACAATAAAATTGCTAATCGTACTTTGGTGCATAGACATCTAAAAAAAACTCTGTTTTAATTAACCTTTCTAAACGTGAGGTGGTGGCTTTCTTACACATACAGCTGACCTCATTCTTGTAACACTATCGGGTTCGTACGATGGGCTAAGACTAGTGTGAGTGAATCAGTTGCCCGTATCGTCTTTATACAAACCTAACTGTTTACAATACATTTTACCATCGTCTTTAAAAGGACAAGGCTGAGAAAGTTTCCGATTGGATGGTTGAAGGGGTGCTGAATCTAGTCTAATGCAGGAAGGGCGGAAGCAAGCAAGAAAGGAAACGAAAAAGGAAGCAGGGAATCAAGAAAGGAAACAAGGAAGCAAGAAGGATCAGAAACCAAGGAAGGAAGGAAGAAAAGAAGGAAGAGTAGGAAGGAAGAAGGAAGGAAAAAGGAAGGAAGGAAGGAAAAAGGAAGGAAGGAAGGAAGGAAGAAAAGAAGGATAAGAGAAGGAGGCGTAGGAGGAAGGAAGGCAGAGGGAATTTTGGAAGGAATCCCCAGAAAAAAGTCGAAGGAAGGAAGTTTTTTCGGAAGGAAGAGAAGGAATAATTATGCCAGGTTTCACTTTTCACAAAAAGGTCGTTTCTGGTTAGGTACCGGCTACATACTACGTAGGCCTATACGTACAACAGTAGGCATACATGTACATATCCTACTTAGTTCACACACGCATCAGACGCACGATGCAATTATTCTAGATTTATATTTGTTTCGGGCAGAAGTAAAAGCTTGCCAGGGTTGCCATGGATCCTGGAAAATCTGGAAAGTCATGGAATTAGACTTTGAAAAATTTAAGGCCTAGAAAACCTGGAAAAACAGTACTGGAAAGTCATGGAATTTGAAAATAGCTAGGTCAAGGAAAGTCATGGAAAATGGGAAAATCATTAGTAGACATATCTATAATCATATTTTTAAATTTCAATGAATATTACGTCGATAAAATCATAAAACAATTAGAAAGTAGGTCCTTTTTCGTCTGAAATAAGTCTTTAAAGTCATGGAAAAAGGTCATGGGAAGTCATGGATTTTTGTTTTATTAACCTTGTGGCAACCGTGGCTTGCGGCTTCCTCCCCACCCCTCCACTTAAATGTTCCCTACGCCTATGGGCACGGGTGCCTCTCGACTCTCGTACCCCCAAAAATTACGCCTATGGTCTTGAATGACTGCAAATGTGAATGACTGCATGAATGCAAAAGAAGATATTAACTAACCGTGACTATGGCACTCGAATCTTCTGAAGATTTTCGCCGACGTCTCGTAAATTTGCAATCATCTGGAGGAATTTTGTGTACGCATCTCTTGTGAAAACTCAGGCCACAAGCTAAAATCAATAAATTCTATTATCAATTAGAAATCGATATAATTAAAAATAACACTAGAAATATAAATACAAACAACCAATTTTCTTATTAATTAACAATTAAAATTCAATAGCATTAAAAATAGCGCTTAAAATATCAATAGCATTAGGCCTAAATATTGTATATCTGCACTTCAAGTTTGATACGCAAATCTATTTTGAAACTCAGAAGAAAAAACACGTTTAATTAATAATTAAGAATAAATTAATAATGTTAAAACATTAATGACATTATTAACATTAATAATATTAAATGTTGTAATTTTGCAGTCATTTGGAGAAATTCTATGAACACATTGGGCAATAAAATCAGTAGTATCGATAACGTTGAAGTAGCACCTTATAGTGTGAGCAGGTGGTGATATCATGAGACAGCACGGTACTACCATGGAAATCTTTGGTGCTGGTGGTTACGAGATGGAGCAGGAACGGATTCAACCAGGATAGGATAGTTTGACAAGTTTCATTATAATAGTTTTCAGTGTGTAAGGACGTCCTACGGCTGCGATATGGTTGCTGATGTCGCCCTCCTCCTTATACAGGCTTGGGACTGGCACCTTATTCATGCTTGAGTTACATGGCACATTACATTACCATATCTAGACTTGAGTCTGGCACCTTACCCATGCTTAAGACTGGCACCATATCCAGGCTTGAGTCTGGCACCACTCTAAAACGACAGCGGCGCAGTTGGACATGAGTAACTCCGCCACTGTCTGTACTCTGGCAGTGCCAGTCCCAAGCCGGAATAAAGGAGGAGGGTGACGCTAATGTCTTGGTTACCAGGCACACAGTGTCGTTAAACTGAAAATACTACTTGGACATGAGTCATTTAGGCTAGACTAAACTAAAACAGGAGTCTAAGCCATACGAGGTGAGACTAGATTAGCTTAAGTTAGAGATTCATTATGACTTGGACCACTTTCTCTAACGTTTAAACGTAGACTGCAGCGAGGTCGTCGGCCAATGTAAGAATAACAACAATAAGAAAACAACGAAAGGGCAACAAGGGTGAAAAACAGACGCCAACCAATGGACGCAGGTGCCACGTCACTGACCCTTTAATCGAAAACAACCGATGGCCGCATATATTTGCATAAATTATATCGGCGAAAACAAAGCCATGATTCATGTGTCTCTTATAAACCTTGTTACGCCGAGATGTTGGACAGACATGCTCCATGACCGAGAATCATACCAAAAATGGGTAGGAGGAATAAGTAAGAGGAATTAGTAGGAGGTAAAGGGAATGAATAGAAGGGATGATAAGCATGAGTATGTAAAACGAATGGGCTAGAGGAATGGGTAGAAGCAATGTGTAGGACAATTGCTTAAACAGTGTGTGCCTGTAGTTTGGGCAACAGACGTACGAGTAATAGGAGTGAAATCCACATGGGCAGAAAAATATATTTTCGTTTATCCAATTCAAACTAACAAACCGCAGTATGATTCATTCATTCATTCATTCATAAATTTATATAGCGCCCCTTCCAGAGGACTACTCAGAGGCGCTCCCGACTCCAACACGGCCAAAAAGGACAGTTTTGAGCTTAGTATAGAAAGCTTCAGTAAAAGTCCCAGGGAGCAGGCGTATCTCTATATCATGATATAGTAGTAACAGATGATAATAAGTTTAACAGGAGTCTTATTTAACTGTGTAGCAGCCTGCAAGGCGCCCATCTGTATTTAAGGCTGGCGAGTGAGTGAACCTTGTGGGGCTAGCGGGTATCGAGCCCGCGTCCTTCTGATCTTCGTGCCAGCTTGTTACCATTCAACCATCTCCCTTCCCATATCTTTAGTGGTAGAGAAGGCCACTCGGTTTCTATGTGCTTGCTTCTGCTTCTACTCCTCTACTAATCACTGCACTGGCTTTCGACTCCAAGCTAAGTTTCACCTCCTCCAGAATTCCTACCCTAACCTGTCCGATCCTCCACCTTCAAAGCCTTCTCGTCCTCAACGAAACCCGCTTTAGCAGCCGCTCTGTTTCCTCTCTCTGGTCTCTCTGGCAACCGGGCTCAGATCCCCCTCCACTGGCCATCTCTAGACAACCCCTCTGATATGACGCAGCGCTCGTATATAAGCTAGTTCTGTTCTCAGCCATCCTCGTTTCGATGTTCGGCCGCATCACGAACAATATTCCTCCAACGTCTCCTGTCTTCCGTCAGTCTTATCATCTCCTCCATTGTCAATCCGGTCCATTCGTATAAGCTAGTGCTTTGCTTATATTTAGAGTAGCGCTGTAGTTTACGATCACGATTAGTCTCGTCTGTGTCTCTGTATGTATAATATTGTCGTTTCTAATTTCCCGTTTCTGCACGGGTCCAAAGAATCAGTCGGAACTTTCAGCACCGATTCTCTAATCTTTTATATTAGAAGAAGAATGCAACAAGAATTCCAAGAATATGGAGAATGTGAAGAAGAATGAGAAGTATAATATGATAAAGAAGAGGAGGAGGAAGAAGAGGAGGAGGTGGAGGAGGAAGAGAGGAGGAGGAGGTGGAAGAAGAGGAGGAGGCGGAAGAGGAGGAGAAAGAGGAGGAGGTGGAAGAGGAGGAGAAGGAGGAGGCGGAAGAGGAGGAGTAGGAGGTGGAAGAGGAGGAGGAGGTGGAAGAGGTGGAAGAGGAGGAGGAGGTGGAAGAGGAGGAAGAAGAGGACAAGGATGAGGAAAAGTAGGAGGAAGAGGAGAAGGACGAGAAGAGGAGGAGGAAGAGAAGAAGAGAGGAGGAAGAGGAAGAGAGTAAAGAAGAAAAGAAGAGCCGTTCCTAAAGCGCTAGCTTTTTGAAGACAGCCTATAGTGCATGAAGTGTTAGTGACTTCGTTTTCTTAGCATCGGCATATCAGAGCGGTTAGCCATTCCTCTCCCTCACCGCCTCGCCCTTCCACCACCAGTCTACGAAATGTGTGATCTGTCTACAGCCGAGTTCCTTAGGCTGTGCGCATGGAACAGGTTTGTTTTAAACGTTTTTTCTGCCCTGTCCGCGAGTTGAACCCCAGACCTATCGGCTGGCAGTCCAGCATGTTAACCACTTAACTATCGCGCATATCGAAAGGAACCCCGCCCAGTAGCGGCGCCAGGATTTCAGGTTGGGGGGGCTAAAACCCCAATTTCTTCCCTTTCTCCCCTCTCCTCTGGCATTGGCAGTGATTTCCCACTTTTGTTTGGGGAACTGAGCCGCCGATAGGGGGGGGGGCTTCAACCCACCCTAGCCCCATGCTGGCGCCGGCACTGACCCCGCCCATTGCCTCACATCCACCCCCATTGGGGGAATCCTCGATCGAAATGCGTCAGTCGACATCGACAGATAAGAAAGAGGAAGTGGATGTCAAACAGATTGAAATTCGTCTGACAAACAGACTTCGCAGAAGCACCGAACAGAGGGAAATATTTGCACAGTTCCGGCTGATGTTGACTTTCGATCATATGAATACATGAATGAAAATGTATTATACGTATGCATGTACCGGTATGTGTGTATGTATGCATGTATATATGCCAGCATGCATGTACGTATGTGTATATATGTGTGTATGTATATGTTTGTATGTGTGTATGTATGTATGTATGTATGTATGTATGTATGTATGTATGTATGTATATACGCATGCATGCATATATGTATGTGTATATGTGTGTATGTATGTATATATGTATGTGTTTGTGTATGTATATGTATGTAATACTATGTCTATATATGCATGTATGTATGTATGTATGTATGTATTTATGTATGCATGCATGTATATGTGTATGTATATATGAGTATGTGTCTATGAGTATGTGTATATATATTTATGTATATGGTTGTAGATCTATGTATATATAATTTTATATATGTATATATGTATGTGTGTATATGTATGTATGATTTACATCCGGTGTATTTTGTCATTTGACTCAGACGCAGTTGCATCTGCTTTGTTGGTCGCTTTCGTGTATCCTGTTCCATCACCAGATGGCGAATGAATTAAGAATGACGGCAATGACGATGAAACTATGGTAATCATGAAGAAGTCACCAACAGCACAAGCATTAACCTAGTTGTAGTAGATTTCGTTTATTATTAAGATACAAAGTTGACATACCGCAACTTGTTTACATGAGATAATGAAAGTAATGAACTTAAAAACTATAAGTTTATGCCTATAGTCTGGATTGAGAGTTAAAACTTAATATCCCGAATGGTAAGATATAGAACCCTAGAGATGAAATTGTGGTCATCTTTTTTGGGGAGTTCAAATTCATGAGGTCTAGGGCGCAGAGCATAAGGCCTACAAACGGTCGGAGGAAAGAGGCCTCTAAGCACATGTTGTGAGTTCCGGTTGACCGCAAGCAGGAGTTTGACATCTGCTTCTTCCATCATTCGGTCTAAATCCTGTTGTTGAGGAGGAAGGAAGCCCAGTCGTTTGGCCCTTTGCAGGAAACGTTGGAGTTTTAGTCGGTCACTTGCGGTGGTGAATCCCCACCAAGCAGGAGAGGCATAGAGAAGGCGAGAGATGGTAGTTGCACGTGCAACTTCATGGAGCGCTGTCGGAGGGAGACCGTGTGCCCTGAGGACTCTGAGAGCGTGGAGCGAACCAGAGCATGCACTTAGAATCCTGTTGACATGGGAAGAAGCACTGAGATCGTTTGCAATTGTCACTCCGAGCATGAGCGTTGATGTTACTCGCACGATTCCTAAGGTAGGTGGGTCAGATGTTCCTTTGACACGTCGACGGTGGATGATCATTTCCTGGGATTTGCTCTCGTTCAGTCGTAGATTGTTCCTCACGGCCCATTCCGATACATTTTCCAACTCCTGCGGAGTGGAACTCCTCATGGAGGCACCTATAATTAAATAAGTGTCATCCGCATACTTTCTGATCAAGTTCTGAGGATTGACTGGGTGCAAATCCGAGGCATCGGCGATGTAAGATGATGGGCCAACCCCAGAGCCTTGAACAACGCTGGCGTTGATGGATGCAATGGTTGATTTCAGCCTGGAGAAGCATGTCAAGTGTTTTCTGTCTTGCAAAAATTCAACCAGCCAATTGTAGATATGATCTGGGATTTCCAGCTGGGAAAGCTTTTGTGCAAGGGTGGAATGGCGCACAGAGTCAAAAGCTTTTGAAAAGTCTAGGGAAATCAACGTGACATAGTCGTTTGTTAATAGGAGGTCTGTAACAGCCTGGAGGATGGAAATCAAGGCAGCAGTTGTTGAGCCAGTGGGGCGGAAGGCGTATTGATCGGCAAGTAGGGTAGACATTGGAGGGGAGGTGAAGGACGGATACACATACCTACGCACAAGTTGTCGCTCGGTCATTCTGGATAGGACCGGAACGATAGAAATGGGCCGAAAGTCACCAGGCGTGGTCGGTTGAGGCGTCTTTGGCACCGGTTTGATGATGGCGGTTTTCCATTGTGTCGGGACATGGGAATTAGCAATTGATAGGTTGATGATGTCAGCCAATCATATAATGATACATGCAATCATATAATAATATATGATTGCATATACATTGCCTGCACGTGATGACATAAATAAATATTATTTATTTATGTCATACATATTTATTGCAGTTATTCTGTTCTTTATTCTGAGTTAGATTTCATGCCTGTCAGTTCAATATGCTTTACTGCACATGGCTACTCGGTCACAGCATTTGTGTGCAAATTGGACCTACCAGAAGCCAACTTAGACGTGGCATATTGTGTAAAACCACGCCATAACAGGCTCTGAGGTCAAATAACTGCAACTAGCATTTAATTAGCAGGCCTATACTACCGTTACTGCAACCTAAAATTATTTCCATGTTTCTGTTTATATACTCTAATAGAACTCCTGCTAAGAACATTAACATTATATCCTGTATTCAACACACGCTCCTGTCACACATAGACCATTATTTAATTTTCTTCTGTCTGTCATGGAGAGAATTAATATCTCTCGGGCCCAGTTATAACTCCGGTTTGAAGACTTGGAGACTGACGAACAATACGCCGGTACACTAGTACCGAGTACGTCACATTAAAAGTCCGGTTTCATAATATCATTTGATATAATTATCAAGGCATCTGAGACCCTGGTTCAAGAACCATTAAGATATGATGACAAAATAACTGAAAAAACAACTTCGTTTTAAACCATTTTTAATATAATGTTACTAAATATCACTGCACTTCAAGCCCTGTTCAAAATACTGGGGTAATCTCTTTAACACAGACAATCACACTTCAAGTCTTTGCTAAAAAAATCTCATTAACACATACCATCACACTTCAAGCCCTTGTCATACAAACTCTCATTATCACATACCAACACACTTCAAGCCATTGCTGAACAAAATCTCATTAATGCATACCATCATACTTCAAGATCATGTTATACAAATACTCATAAACGCATAATATCACACTTCAAACCTTTCCTATATAAAATTCTGATTAGCACATACCATCACACTTCAATCCTATACCATCACACTTCAATACAAAATCTCATTAACACACACCAACATACTTCAAGCCAAAATCTTATTAACATATACAATTATACATGTACCATCACACTTCAAGCCATTGCTAAACAAAATCTCATTAATACATACCATCATACTTTAAGATCATGTTATACAAAATCTCATTAACACATAATATCACACTTCAAGATCATTTTATACAAAATCTCATTAACACATAATATCACACTTCAAGCCTTTCCGATATAAAACCTGATTAACACATACCGTTACATTTCAATCCCATACCAACACACTTTAGTACAAAATCTCATTATCACATACCATCACACTTCAGTCCCTGCTTGACGAGGCCCCATAGCATATCTCCGCAGAAGTCGCAGAAGTGCGGAGTCTTGTAGGAGTGAACATTTAGCAGGTGAGGACGCGATGGCAATTCCTCTGTCGACATTGTTGCTGGAAAAGAAACAGCAAATGATTTTCAGTACATTTACATAGCGCCATTTCAGATACCTACTAACAGGCATTGACATAAATGATAGCATAAATTAGTTTGTTATAAATGAGTGAGTGAGTCAGTAGGTGGGATTGTGGGTGGGCAGCTAAATGAGTGGGTAGGTGGGTGTGAGTGAGTGAGTGAGTGAGTGAGTGAGTGAGTAAGTGAGTTAGTGTGTGAGTAAGTGAGTAAGTGAGTAAGTGAGTGAGTAAGTAAGTGAGTGAGTGGAGTGAGTGAGTGAGTGAGTGAGGTGAGTGAGTGGTGAGGTGGGTGAGTGAGTGAGTGAGTGAGGAGTGAGTGAGTGAGTGAGTGAGTGAGTGAGTGAGTGAGTGAGTGAGTGAGTGAGTGAGTGAGTGAGTGAGTGAGTGAGTGAGTGAGTGAGTGAGTGAGGTGGAGTGGTGGTGAGAGTGAGTGAGTGAGTGAGTGAGTGAGGTGGGTGGTGAGTGAGTGAGTGAGTGAGTGAGTGAGTGAGTGAGTGAGTGAGTGAGTGAGTGAGTGAGTGAGTGAGTGAGTGAGTGAGTGAGTGAGTGAGTGAGTGAGTGAGTGAGTGGAGTGAGTGAGTGAGTGAGTGAGTGAGTGAGTGAGTGAGTGAGTGAGTGAGTGAGTGAGTGAGTGAGTGAGTGAGTGAGTGAGTGAGTGAGTGAGTGAGTGAGTGAGTGAGTGAGTGAGTGAGTGAGTGAGTGAGTGAGTGAGGATTATTGTGCTAGTGCGAGTGATTGAGCATGCAAGTGAGAGAGTGAGCAAGCACACAAATGAGCTCAATTGACTTTGAGTGACTGAATGATTGATTGTTTAAGTGATCGAGCAACCAAGTGACTGATTGAATTATTGTGAGCAAGCAAGTTAGTGAGTGAAAACCATTATTCGGCATCTTGAAAGGTTCTCACACAGATATGCAAATATAAACACAAGCATACATACAGACATACACGATGCAGAAAAAGAATTTTGCCAGACAACAGTTAACAACATTAACAACATACATATTAAAATGAAAGACGAAAAACGGTAGCAACAGAAGACAACAACCTTTGGCAACAGGTAGCAACAGGAGACAACAACCTCTGACAACAGCTAACAACAGGAGACAACAGCCTTTGGCAACAGGTCGCAAAAGGAGACAACAACCTCTGACAACAGGTTGCAACAGGAGACAACAACCTCTGACAACACGTTGCAACAGGAGACAACAACCTCTGCAACCAGCAGGAATTAATATCACTGATTTAAACTATTCTGTAGACCTCCCATGGCGTCTTAATCATAATAAATGATCCATCAATAGAAGATGATTTACATATTAAACACCATCTCATGAATATGCATGTCTTGTAGGAAGTAACTGCTGTAACAGACGTCAAGTATAATTTTAAAAAGACGCATATATTATATCCTGTTAGGATATTAATCTACACTGATGAATTATGACACATAAGTATATACCGGTAGGCTATACAATTATATATATATATACAATATATATATTATAGCCTATACATACATATACATGTGGTTCAGAAAGGCTTAATAATAGGCCATTTAGGCTATAACTTTATGAATATTATATATATATATATATATAATATTCATATAAATATATATATATATATTGCTAAAGAAGTTGAATTGACTGTTAGGAACTTAGGACTTACATTAAGATTTCGATATTACGATGTTTACTTAGGTACGATCATAAGGTTTAAAATTACGTTTGACTTACATGAAAGTAACAAGTAGGCCTACACAATTACGAGATTCAAACCTCAGATCACGACTACGCCGTCGGACCTAAACTTCACGACCAATCCAACGCTTAGCTTAACTCATGATTGTATTCAACTTAAATTAGGCCTACAACTGTTACGTTCAACCTGGGATTATTATAACAAGAAGGGATACGAAACGGATGAAAATTGGGTCATTGCAGATTATGTCTGTGACTCTGATTTAAACATCCGGGACCTTTGCAGGTCGCAGTTTTAGTCCCGTTAATTGTCGTCAAACGAAAGCGACTTAACTCAATAAAAATAATTTGCAACGTATGTATCTTGTAAATTACTAAAAACAACGTCCAGAATTTTATTTGGCTTTGTTTGCGTTTGCTCCGTCGAGAGTATTTATCCTTAAATGACAGTGTAATCTAAAAATAGGCCTACAATGTTTCAGAAAAGACGATCTCTGATTGGCTGACATATTGCCGCTGCGTATCCCGTCAGTAATAATAGTCCCAGGTTCAACCAACACAGAACGTATTTTCTCATAAATCCTTTCCTACTTAAGCGCTATATAAATATCGCCCAACATCGCACTAGAGACCGAGTCTCGTCTGCTAAGTGTATGTCATAAATAAAAAAATATTCGCTGTTAAACACGGTTCCATTCAAGAAAGCTCGACGCCGTTATTACCGAAAATTGTTCCTTCTTCTGTGTGGGAAACCACCCTTGCCCTTAGTCAACAGGACCTAAACTGATTACAGAGGGCAAAGGGCCGAAATACAAACATTGCTACGCCCAGGAGTAGGCCTAAAATTATCCCTCCCTCTCACTCAGGCTACGCATAGTGAGCACAACCCAACGGGCTTATTATAATTTAGCCTCTCCGAAATAAATATTCATAAGGTTATATCCTAAACTGAATAATAATTATAATTAAGCCATTCTGAATTAAATATTCTTAACGTCATATCCTAATTGACCTAAAATTATGCCTTTGTGAAATAAATATTCATAAGGTCGTATCCTATTGACTTATGATAAAGCGTTTCTTAAATAAATAGGCTATTCATAAGGTTATGTAGCCTAACCGACTTATAATTAAGTCTTTCTGAAATAAATATTCGCAAGGCTATAGCACAATATAAATAATAGCCTAACTGAGTAGTGACTACTAATTAAGCCTTTTTGAAGTAAATAGTCACTCACAAGAGGGCCTGCATCATTCAGTAAACGTTACTGTAATTTTACCTATGTTCAAGTAATCAAGGTTACGTTGGGCCTGTTGTAACAGGATGTAGCAGTGAAATGTAATTCTAAATGTAGTGTAATGTAACTGAAAATTTATATAGCGTCCCTTCAAGATCTACTCAGAGCCTATATGATGCTTAATGGTATACGAGCGAAAACATTACATCAGTTAGGGGAAAGTGCACAGTAAGCTGGAAGAGTCACCAGTGGCGGGCCCACGCACACACGTGGAACCAACCAACGGATTCCCGTCGAAAGCTGACAGATGGCATGGATGTTCAGAGTCTCTGAGCCAAGTTGCGTCGATAGAGTAGAGAGGCCAAGACACGATATAACCTCAGTGAATGGTTGTTGTGAGTGAAGTCACAATCAGGATTCGTGATCTATTGGAAATCCAGGTCAGAGTCCGATGGATGAGAGAAATTGAGGCTCATGACATCCCAAGCGTGATCGCCAATGATAATCTCATCAAAGCTTATGACCAGAGGCGGGAGGAGCCTTGCCACTTACTTCACGTCGGTCATCTAGGCAAGGCAATTTCTATGGCAAGCCAATCGACAAAGCAGAGGCAATCATTCCGTTACCGCAGCAGATATTATATTGACTTGGCACTAAGCACTGCAGATGCAAATGTGCGTGTGTGTGTATGTGTGCGTTTGTCTGTCTGTTTCTGTGTGTATGTGTGTGTGCATGTGTGTGTGTGGTGTGTGTGTGTTTGCGTGTTTCTGTGTATGTAAGATTATGTGTGTGTGTATATATATATTTGTGTATGTGTATGTATGTGTGTGTGAATATGTGCTGTCTGTGTGTGTGTGCGTGTGTGTATGTATGTGTGTATTTGTATATGTGTTTGCAATTGTTTGTATATGTGTGTATATGTATGTGTGTGTGCATGTTTCTGACTTTATGTGTGTGTAATGTGATATTATTATGCTGTTGGCATGCATATGTTCTGTGTGCTATCTTTGTGCCACAACCATAGTATGTATCCATATGTATTGTTACACAGCATTTATATTAAATGACGCGTTTTGATATGGTTGTCCTTATGGACGCAGTCAAGCTGTAAGCGAGACTGTTTAATTTCTATTCAAAGCTTACGACTTGCAAAAAGTATAACACACAAAATAACAACTTATCGATTAAATCCAGCGGCCTCGTTTTCGGGCTTTAATAAGTTGCCGCATCCACACACTACACAATTTAACTTTCGATCGGGCGCCATTTTGAGCAATTCGCGGTCAGGCCGTTATGGTTACGTTGCGGGCTCGGGGTCACCCTCAACAAAGATGGCGGATGCGGGCTCTAGTGATATAGGTGGATATTATACCCTCTAACCCTGTTTCCAATTGTTTTTATGTCTGTGTATGTGTGTGTATGTGTTTATATGTGTTGGCATACATGTGTCTGTGTGTACCTGTGTGTGTGTGTCTGTGTCTATCTTTGTGTGTGTATGGGTGTGTATGTGTCCATATGTATTGTTAAACAGCATTACAATATTGGTCCTCATGTCCTTAGGCTTGAATGATATTCAGCACTGACAAAACAACAGCAATCCGCCAGACAACTGGACAACTATAGACAACCATTTCCTTGTAATTGGGTTGCACGGCTTGACAACATGTTGCACACAACATCACAACGAGATTGGAACCCTCCAGTTGAAGTGTGCAGTAACGTTATTATAATAATTATGCAGTATCAAGAGATACCACGAGGCGCTAAATAAAGTATTTTGATACAAACCTATACATACATACAAGTCATACATAGGATATTCATGTATGCATACATATACCTTACAGTATTGAAAAGGGCTTATATTACGTGTATTGATACGTAGATGTACAGATCAAGTATTTAAAAGGGCTTTAGGTAGCGCGTTTTTAGTACTGTAACGTAATATAATGTAATTATGTATTATGTGCAATACAATTAATATTGTAGTTTGACAATGCCATCTTTATAAAGTTCAGAGGTGCACATTGAAGCCGGGCAACCATTAAGAGCCATAGATAGACTGAAAGAGGTAAGTTTTCAGTTTACAGCGAAAGACAGTCTCGCTAAGAGAGTTGCGAACATGAGGAAGTAGAGAGTTCCAGATGGAGGGACCGGCAACTGTGAATGAACGCCGGCCAAAGACAGCACGTGTACCAGGAACAACATACTTTCCAGCAGATGCTGATCGAAATTGGGAGCGACCTTTAACGGAGTTGCAGGATGTGACCATGGAAGATAAGTAGGATGGCAGATGATCTGCACTGGATCTGTACATCTACGTATCAATACACGTAATGTAAGCCCTTTTCAATACTGTAATGTATATGTATGTATACATGAATATCCTATGTATGACTTGTATGTATGTATAAGAGTGTATCAAAATACTTTATATAGCGCCTCGTAGTATCTCTCAAAATCACTGTCACTTCATATAATGCCATTAGACCAATTTCTGCAGCTACTTCTCGGGTGCTTTCCAGGAACAATTGTCTGCGATGTGGTAAAAGGAAGCACACGAACAATGTGCCAATCATGAAAGAGGTGGGAGGAACTGACGGACGGAAGGACGTAGGAAGGGACGAAGGGAGGGAGGAATGGAGGGAGGAAGGGGTAGAAGTAGGCAAGGATGGACGGATAGAAGGACGTAGGGAGGGACGGTCGGATGGAGTAATGGGTGGAGGGAGAGAGAGAGAGAGAGGGAGGGAGGTATGGAATGAGGGAATGAGGAATGGAGATAGTCAGGGACGGACGGATGAAAGTAGGGAGGGACGGACAAAGGGAGGAATGAAGGGAGGGACGGATATATGTAGGCAAGGATGGACGGATAGAAGGACGTACTGAGGGGCGGACGGATAGACAGACGGAGGGAGGGAGAGACGTAGGGAGGGACGGATGGAAGGAGGGACGGATTGATGTATAGAGGGCGGGAGGGACGGACGGACGGACGTTGGGAGGGAGGTTTCGAGGCGGGATCTGAACGACTTTCAACGAGACCTCGGAGAGTTAGAGAAAGAGAAACTGCTTCCTGAGAGCAGAAGTTGTTCTGAGTAAGTCTACGAAGACCCAGAGGAAATTAGTTCAATTAGAAACGGTCTACGAGAAAGAGAGAAATGGGTTTTACGATGATCCGATATGCTGTTCGTTTTGCATGTCACTTGGGTAAAGCGTTGGCCAACTGTTGCCCCTGGAATCCCTACACACCCTCTGATAAGGACAATACATAGCTTTTGGTAAATGCAGTCTTTAAGTGATCAATAGATTCGACGGATTTATATAGCGCAAAATGTTGAGCAATATATATCGAGGAGCTTCACATACAACAGACTGGAATCTGGATACATTATTATTACGAACAGTTTTAACGTGCACATTTGAATCTGAGGCAAATGGCTCAGTATACGATGACCAACAATTATGATGACCAGCAATCATGATGACTACTAGCAATTATGATAATAATAATCTTCGTTTAATGTTTCAAACTGACAAGTGCGCGAGGATGATTACTAATCATAGTAACCAACAATTTGATGACCAACAATTAAGATGACCAACAGTTATGATGACCAACAATTACGATGACCAAGTAGGCTAATCCCTAAAATTTGGAAGAGACTGATAATAGAACTAACTGGATAGAACAATTTCGACGACTATTCCATCCGCGATGTCGGCCGAAGAAGTGATGAGTCGTAAGATGTTTGGATGAGTGAGGTCATGCAGGAACAACAGCAACCGGTTGCTAAGGCAACCAACAGTTCCAAAACCAGGATACTAAAACAGACAATACAAGTCTCGGTTAAATTGTATCATAAACAAATAGGCCTAGGGGTCATTTTGTCAATCGCAGACACAGTAGCGGCGCCAGGATTTCAGGTTTGGGGCTAAAACCCAAATTCCTTCCCTTTCTCCCCTCCTCTCTGGCATTGGCAGAGATTTCCACTTTTGTTGGGGGGGGCTGAGCCGCCGATAGGGGGGCTTCAGCCCACCCTATAGCCCCATGCTGGCGCCGCCACTGCGCAGACAAGTGTGTGCAAACCCTTGCCAGTGACGACTTTACAAGTTATCTGAGTGGGTAAACTAGACGTAAATAGTGAACGAACGAAAGTTTTATCGTATCGTATATAACAATTTATAAATTAATTATATTCGTTTATTGAGAAAGACAACTCTGATTGAAACACCGCAATCAGTTATAATGTCAAAGAGTTTATAGAAAATAATAGGTGTTTAGATTTATTCATTATGCAGTTGACCATAACGTTCAAATGAGGAATGGGCATAGTCAATGAGGAATGGGCATAAAGCGCCTCTCGCAGACTATTCAGAGGCGCTCTCAGCACGGAAGCCCCCGGGAAGAAAGAAACCCCTTTAAAGAGCGAGAGACTGATGAGGAAAAGGTAGTTATTAGTTTAGCTCTTAGTGAGGGGAAGGTCATTCCAAATGGAGGGACCCACCACAGCAAACGCCCGGTGTTGGGACCGAGCGGTCCTAGTCCTAGGAACAAAGAGATCAAGCCGATCTGAAGAGCGCAAAGAGCGAGATGAGGATGCAGATAACGGCTTTCGCACATAGTCTGAGAGGTACTTAAGGCCACTGCAAATATAATTGAATAACCAGGCAGAGGTGTTCTGCAATTTAGCTATTTTATATATAAAAATCTTTTTTACCATCAAACTTTGGCTGCACACCTCTGGTTGTTTCGCAACACTCAGTTTGAGAAACTCTTATCTAGAGTACGTTATTGAAGTTATATCGTTACAAAAAAAGAAGAGCAGTTCTTTAGCTAGCCCTGAGACAGTCATGGCCGTGTGGTGTAAGCGACTTCATTTGCTTAGCCACAGCATATGAGGGTGGGTGGCCAATCTTCTCCTCGCCGTCTTATCTTCCAACCGACAGTGTACAGTCAGTGTACTCATTATAGATGAGTTGGCTAAGGGTGTAGGTGGAGGAGAATCTTAAACCAAATTTCTGCCCTGGCGGGGATTTCAACCCAATGACTTGCCGATTGACTGTTAAGCAAGCTAACCACTACACCATCGATCACCCCAGTTACACAATACATAGAAAAACAATTGAAACGTCATTTCCGCTAAGAAGCTGACAAGAATCTAGGGTCTGGGATGGAATGAAACTCGTTTGTCATCACCTGTTCCAGTTGTGTCATTTGTTAGCAATTACCATGGCTGGCTTTTCTTGCAACACAAGACAAGGGACTTCTATCAGTGGCATCTGGATAATAATTCATCATCACAACAGACATCATCCATCAGCAGTCCACATTGTTCACTGGCTTCAAGTAAACTCATCTTTTCTTAGGTTCATTCTCTGACACTTTGAAGAATACAGAAATAGTTGGCCTATAATAGTTACCATTGAGCCACTTGCTGTGGTTATCAGAGAGGTTACCATAGAGGGCACCAGAGAGGTTACCAAAGAGGTTACCACAAAATTACCATAGAGGTTGCCATGGAGGTTACCACAGAGGTTACTACAAAGGTTATCACAGAGGTTACCATAGAGGTTACCATAGAAGTTACTGCAGAGGTTACCATAGAGGTTACCACAGAGGTTACCATATAGGTTACCATAGAGGTTACCGCAGAGGTTACCATAGAGGTTACCGAGAAGGTTACCATAGATGTTACCATAGAGGTTAGCATTTGGCTATGATTTGGAACATTTGCCATGGACGGTCAAACTGCACAGTGTACAAATCTCTAGCCTAGATTTTACCATTAATTTTATCGGGAAGTTAGAAAGGTCACCACAGAGGTGACCATATTTCATCCAGCGGGAACGGCTACCCTGGATGTTAGAACACATTTTAGTTTGTAAAAATGGTTACCCTGAAGTTTGTAGAAAAGTTTACCTCAGATGCTACCATTTCGCAAGCAGTGCATAATTATCTTTACCCTGGATTTAAGCATTTAGCAGAGAATGGAAGCGAAATGTTTGTAAATAGCGGTTACCAACAAGATGAGCAAAACAGGTCTGTCTGCCTGCCTGCCTGTGTATCTGTCTGTCTGTGTGTGTGTGTGTCTGTCTGTGTCTGTCTGTCTGTCTGTATCAACAGATAAACAAAGGAAATTAATCTGCTGAACCTTAGCGAACTCGGCTCATTTGCATGACGAAAACGTTTTGCATAAATTAAGATAATTGGCGTAGGCTGCATGAACTGGGACAAACGGATATGCCCCTAAAGGTGGCCTTCGCCTGATAATGAATTCAAATGAGTTGTATCTTCTCCTCCTCTTCTAATCTGTCATAGGAAGCTGCTAAACGCACTGGTAGACACACGTCCATACAGACGTACCACAGACGGATGAAAGAGTACAAAGCCACGTGCATAGTATTGCATACATTAATGGTCGCTATTTATAATGTTGCTGTCTAATCTGTGACTGTTGCATCAGTTCCAGAAAGACAGAACGAGTATGACAGAGAGACAGAGACAAGGTCTAGCAAAGAGACAGGCATGTGATATGACACACGCACACGCACGCGCACACGCACACACACAAACACACACACACACAAACACACACACACACACACACATACAAACACACACACAACACACACGCAAACACACACACAGCACACACGCACGCATGAAAGCACAGGCACGCACGCGCATAAACACACACACACGCACACACGCAAACGCATACAAGCACACACGCAAACACACACACACACACACCCAAATGCACACAAATGCATAGACAATAAAAAAATGATGCCACAACAGGCAGATAAACAGACAGACATACAGACATACAATATACTACATGAATGCATATATACAGACACAGATGCATGCAGACAGAGCCAGACTGGCAAATGGAAACTTAACATCCCGAATGGTACGATATAGAACCCTAGAGATGAAATTGTGGTCATCTTTTTTTGGGAGTTCATATTCATGAGGTCTAGGGCGCAGAGCATAAGGCCTACAAACGGTCGGAGGAAAGAGGCCTCTAAGCACATGTTGTGAGTTCCGGTTGACCGCAAGCAGGAGTTTGACATCTGCTTCTTCCATCATTCGGTCTAAATCCTGTTGTTGAGGAGGAAGGTAGCCCAGTCGTTTGGCCCTTTGCAGGAAACGTTGGAGTTTTAGTCGGTCACTTGCGGTGGTGAATCCCCACCAAGCAGGGGAGGCATAGAGAAGGCGAGAGATGGTAGTTGCACGTGCAACTTCATGGAGCGCTGTCGGAGGGAGACCGTGTGCCCTGAGGACTCTGAGAGCGTGGAGCGAACCAGAACATGCACTTAGGATCCTGTTGACATGGGAAGAAGCACTAAGATCGTTTGCAATTGTCACTCCGAGCATGAGCATTGATGTTACTCTCACGATTCCTAAGGTAGGTGGGTCAGATGTTCCTTTGACACGTCGACGGTGGATGATCATTTCCTGGGATTTGCTCTCGTTGAGTCGTAGATTGTTCCTCACGGCCCATTCCGATACATTTTCCAACTCCTGCGGAGTGGAACTCCTCATGGAGGCACCTATAATTAAGTAAGTGTCATCCGCATACTTTCTGATCAAGTTCTGAGGATTGACTGGGTGCAAATCCGAGGCATCGGCGATGTAAGATGATGGGCCAACCCCAGAGCCTTGAACAACGCTGGCGTTGATGGATGCAATGGTTGATTTCAGCCTGGAGAAGCATGTCAAGTGTTTTCTGTCTTGCAAAAATTCAACCAGCCAATTGTAGATATGATCTGGGATTTCCAGCTGGGAAAGCTTTTGTGCAAGGGTGGAATGGCGCACAGAGTCAAAAGCTTTTGAAAAATCTAGGGAAATCAACGTGACATAGTCATTTGTTGATAGGAGGTCTGTAACAGCCTGGAGGGTGGAAATCAAGGCAGCAGTTGTTGAGCCAGTGGGGCGGAAGGCGTATTGATCGGCAAGTAGGGTAGACATTGGAGGGGAGGTGAAGGACGGATACACATACCTACGCACAAGTTGTCGCTCGGTCATTCTGGATAGGACCGGAACGATAGAAATGGGCCGAAAGTCACCAGGCGTGGTCGGTTGAGGCGTCTTTGGCACCGGTTTGATGATGGCAGTTTTCCATTGTGTCGGGACATGGGAATTAGCAATTGATAGGTTGATGATGTCAGCCAATACAGATGCATAAACTGGAGCTGCAATCTTCAAGAACCAGGATGGTATTCCATCAGCACCATCAGAAGTATGATGCAGACGGTCTAGAAGATAGAAAGTTCCCATTTCCGTTGTAAATGGTCGGTTGTTATAGGCCGTTGCTCGTCTTAATGGAAGAACATATTGGGTGTCTGTAGAAATTCTGGCATAGTGATCGTTTAGCTCAGCTGCAGTAATGTCTGTAGGTGGGTCCTGGCACTTTCGACGACCAGTCAACTGACCAACTTGTTTCCACATGTCCTGTAGGTCCCTCCTGGGATCAACGTCCTTCAAATGTGATCTGGTGGCGAGTTGAATGCTACGACCGATCCTACGCGCAAGTGCTGTGGCTTCTTCTAGGCGGCCAGCTCTCATAAGACGATTCTTTCTGCGCAGTAAATGTTTAGTTGTCGGCGTTAGAAAATATGGCTCAGCCGTGGTCATTGTGATCTTTCGGATGGGGTAGAAGAGATCCAAGTGTCCTTGGGCAACTCGGTAGAAACAATCCCATGCCAACTGTGGGTCAGAATGGTTGCTTGCAGTTGTGAGATCAGCAGTGGCTAGATGTCGGAGGAAGGCAGCGTGTTGCTGAGGTGATCTTCTTCTATACTCCACCCTCTGAGGGCGCTTGTTTTTTTCCAATCAGCATCTTTTGAGAGGTTGCAACAATGGCTTTGTGGTCAGTTTTTAATGCTGAGGCAAGTACTTTGACGATCGGATAGCAAGGTTCAGAGACAAAGACTGGGAATTTCTTCTGGTTGTAGAGGAACTGGCTTCGATATGTTGGATGTACAAAGATTAAGCAGCGGAATGATAACTAGGCACCTGTCTCGGGTTGGTAGACCATCGTGCCTCCGAACAGCAGGTCTTGGAAGCTGGCGGCACAGAACTTCAATGGCCTGGCTTTGTCTATGCCGGCTGCCGGCGCGCGAGCCTCTGTATCTGAGCAAGCCAAGTTCTTTGAGAGTGTTTAGAGTTGTGTTGTATTGTTCACTCGTATTAAGGTGTATCAAAGAACGACGAACGGCGTACAACTTATTTCGGCTAATACGGTTGAAAGGACCAACCTTGCGTGAGGTGATGTTCGTTCCATTGGACTGTGATGGGTTCTTAGACAGCAAAGACTCAAGATTTCATCCTTTTTCCAAGTTTTGTGTGTGTGTGTGATCAAGCAGAAGAGATGTTTAACTGCTAGGCCTACATCCTTTTCCTCAACTAGCTGTTCAAACTCTTTGGCAGAATTAATTTTAAAAAAAACAAACGAAATATAACGTGTTTACATAGCTGGAATACACACGACTGGCAGCCGATACAGCGCCAAATTCAAAATAAATTGGGAACTGGAGGTCTAAAAACAAACTAAACTTGAAATTACGAAAAAGTTTAGCTTAGAAATTTAAGACAAGCGGCCATCTTGGGCGCTAGTTAAGATTTAGTTATAGTTATTAACACGAAATCCAGGGGGGTGGTAACCACCCCCCCCCTTGGTAGCCAGTGTTACAAAAAAAGCTTGGTAGCCCTAGGGTTAATTTCAAACTGACACAATGCAGGATGATTACAAATCAGTATGAACGGATGATCACAAGTTATTACAGGAGTCGAATTTCGTATCGTATTTAAGTATTTGTAAAGCGCCTCTCATAGGGTGAACCGTTCAGAAGCGCTCCCAGTGTGCTAAGCCCCGCGAAAATAAACAGGTTTTGAGAAAAGCGAAGGAAGCAGAGAGAAGAGCATTTAACTGTATACGGCAGTCATGCAAGGCGCCCATCAGGTCCTACATCTAATTTTATCAAAGCCTTTGGGAGGGTTTGGGAAGCGATCCCGCTACCTACTGCTCTTCACGCCACTAATGTTACCACTACCCCCTTTACCACTACCCCTCGACCCCCCATCCCATTGCAATGATTCATCTTACAGACACATTAATGTTCGTCATCCTCGTTCAAGCGCAACTGGTTTAAATTCCCAACGTCTTTAAAATTTATAGTAAGCTAAGCGCCACGTCATCGGCCTTGGCCGCCATGAGATGTAGTTAGACACACTGAATAGTACACCGCTTGTTTTAGACACCTTTAACTTGCTTTTGCGATGCTATATATAATCATCATCCGCGTTGAATTGGTAATTTAAAAACCACTTACATGTAGCTAAATAGCTAAGGTAAGGTGGACGTCAACGATCTAAGCAGCCATAAGATGTCGTCAAACAATTAAACTGACAAACTGAATAATACAAATCTCAACCCATATAAACCTTCGAACGTATTCTGGCAGTGTCAGGACCAATCAGGGCTGTTAACGGCTTGGTTTTTTGGTTTTGGGTTTTTTTTGGTTTTAAAAAAAAAATCTGCAAATTTTGGTTTTTGGTTTTTTACAAATTTCATAATTATAAATGTCAAAAACGTCGTCTCTTCAAGTCTCTTGGAAATTGTTGTATGGTCTTTGTTAACTTCGTCTTATGACATTCTTCGATTCTATTGTTCTAGTTAATTTCATTTATATGCATCTGATTAATTTTAACGGTATTATGCCATTTTTATGAGTTTTATGATCCGAAATAGGAAATCTCAAAACAAAAACAAAAAAAAACGAAAACCAAATAAAACCAAAAACAAAAAACAACTTTTCATTTTGAAAAAGTTTGGTTTTTTGCACCCCTGGGCCCAATCCTCGACAAAGGAGTAGCTGATTGGTTGGAGCGCTCGCCTTGTAATGCCGTGAGTATGGGTTTGAGGCTCCTCCTGCCCTGAGACGGTTACTTTGTAGGAACCTTGAAAAAGTCGTTCACTCACAATAGCTCAGCGCCATCGTTTGAATAATAATAATATTTTCGTTTATTCAAACAATCCGGTTGACAAACCGCAACCGGTTACAGTGTACAGTTATGCAATTGAAACAATTCACAAGAACACAAATGACAGAAGACATAAATTTTAACTACTAACAGAACAGACAGCCTGCAATACACGGAGCTAATATATAGCAGCCTACAAAGCACGTCCGCCCTACGGCACTCGAACTCGGTACCTCTCGCTCTCTATGCAGTGTGTTATCCAATGCGCTCTCGGCCCCCCCACCCCATGGTAATCGGATAGAGGCTCTTCGTAAAATGAGCAATAATAATAACCATGCGATCGGGGAGGTTTTTGATCTACCCAATGTTTAAGTTTCATCACAGGAACGTCATAAAGTTTCGATTTAAATGAAAATGATCTACATAATTATAGTTCGTTAATAACGACAGCATTCACAACATTTGTCCACAAAAGGTACATTTTAAAATAAAAACCACCAATGCCGTTTACGGGCGGGCCAGTCTAAAGCCTGCATAAAGAAGGAGGGCGACGCTTATCATATCTGTTGAGGGGTGCGGTGGTGTAGGGGTATGTTCGGTGCCTTGCAGCCGGAGGGTTGCGGGTTCGAATCCACTTCAAGCCGCCTCGTAGGGACCCATGGGCAAGTCCTTCACTCGCAATTGCTCATGCGCTTCGGCGTGAAACTCCGATTCAGTGTCTGCGCTGTAGTCAGAAGCGCCTCTGTGTAGAAACCTTGAAGGAGCGCTATAACAAGTGTTCATACATACATACATTAGTTACAAATTGTGTAACTGCAGCGTCGTTAAACGGCAACTAACCGACGAAATGCTTTAGACAACAGTGAGAACTGTTTAACATTCTTGCCAATCGACGTCAAAGGCATTTGATGCCAAAAGCTGTCGTTAAACTAATGCGAAATATAAATCTTTAGTTACACACCTTTAAAACGCTGGTAAACGATGCAATTTATTCGTCAGCCTTCAATAGACGTTAACTTAGGTAATTGCAATAAGGGTAATGGGAGGTCGACGTCAACTACTCTGACAGCCACAAGATGTCAGTAAAATCACTGAATGATACGGTGCGAACTGTTCGAAATAATTTCTGTCCACGTCAATGGCCTTTGTTGTCATTCGATGGCGTTAAACTCTAAATTCATCCACACCTTAAAACGCTACCAACTGATGCAACATTGTCATTAAGGCTAGACAGTCAATGTATGCCCTCCGCGTTCTAACAGCACATGAGTTAAAGGGCCAATCTCTGTGTGATGTAACAAATGCTACCACAGTGTCACGCCGGGGCTTTGTGGGGGTAGAGGGACGCTCTCGTCTTCAGGCAACTATACGGCGACTGGTCCGGTGTCGTTATCTACCGGAATCCTACCAAAGTTTCGAGCAACTTTGCAGAAAAGCAGACTCTAGCCTCTTTTCTACCATCATCAGCAACCCTGCACATGTATTACATCAACTACTGCCTCCCGTGAAAACTGTTTCATACTCGCTACGCCCCAGAACCCACAATAGAATAATACCTAAGGCAAACTCTCTATCTCGTAAAACATTTGTCACACGGATGCTTTATACTTAATTTTTTTTTATATTTGATGATCTTTGTACACCAAAATGCGGTTAGCAGTTGGTTTTTCAATAAAGGATATACTTACTTACTTACTTACTTACTTACTTACTTAGTTGCCTTCCTCGTAATATGCCAAATATTATCTTTGTCGTCGGCAACGGCCATTGTTGTCATAAGCTGCCGTTAAACTGTGGATCCATCCAACTCAGCCACTACCCTATCTGTGGCAGCGCCAGCCCAAGTCTTCAGAAGGAGGAGGGCGACGCTAATCATCTTTGTTATAGACAAGTTTGACGTCAACGGTCGTGGCCGTAAGATGTCGTTACACACAATGAATAGTACAACGCTCGTGTTAGACACCTTTGAAACGCTTTCTACCGACCCTATAAATAAATTTCTCAGCTGAATTCCAACGGTAATGCGAGGTTTCTATCAGTGGATAATAGCTAAAGTAAGGTTGACGCCAACGGCCCTGCCATCCAAAAAGATGTCGTTAAAACAATGGCAACTACTACTACTCAAGTATTGACGTCAGGAATGTAAATCAATCATTCGTTACACACCTTTTACTGTACCCAAACGCAACAGTACATCTCTAGTATGCATGAAACACAAAGGAGTGTCCCATAACGGCGCTGCATAAATATCAAATGACATTACATGTGTGCATTACATTACTGTTTCCAGGGAAGAGAACGGGTGTTGTTACAACGACGAGGATCACGCATGCCACTCCTGCAGCCAGCTACTCTCACTCACCACACAGGGATTGGGAGTCAGACTCCAACGTTGACCCTCAATATCGAGGAAAATGCATCGATATAGCTAAACAACTTGTAATGGACAACAACGATATCAACGTTAGTGTTGGAGAACAATGGGAGGAATTAAAATTAAAATTAAAATTAATATTAACTCCATCTATCGATCATATATAGTTCGATGATCCGTTTTCAGCATCATTCTTTATTCCTTAATCAGTGCGTTCATTATTTTGACAGATTAACTAATTAGTTCGCTCATTCGTTCATTCATTGTAATTATTTGATTAATTGATTAATTGATTAATTAATTAATTAAGTATTTAAGTAATTCGTTAATTAATTAAGTAAGTAATTAGTTCGTTAGTTCTTTCATTCGTTCACTTTTGTTATCCTGGCTTTGGACTGGCCCCATATAAACTCAACAGCAGACTGTTAAAAGTAGGAAGGTCTTGTTCAATGACGTGTCATGGCAAAGATGATTAGCGTCAAATATTGGGACTGTTGCTAGCAGTGGAGTTAGTGGCTGATTTTAATCGAACATTCTTGCGACATCTTATGGCAACAAAGGCCGTTGACGTCTGAAGAAATATTCTGGCAAATTGCGGCGCAGTGAGTTTAAAGACATCTTACGGCAAGGTAGGCTTTTGAGTTCCTGTTCCTCATCTACATGTATGTACGCCAGAAAACTCTACGAGGGCGTGGTATGCCAACACAGGCCCTACACGAGGTAACACGAGCAACAACGATGGCGAGACTGATGTACGCGTCTCCGGCGTAGTGGGGATTCCTGAGTGGAGGAGATCCTGATCGACTGGAACGCTTCACTCGTCGACTTAGGCGAGCTGGGTTTCTGCCGCAGGAGGCCCCGACAGTTGAAAGCTTGGCTAACCGAGCTGACGACGCGCTGTTCAAGGCCATAATAAGCGATCCTAAGCACGTTCTACGTCGAATGTGCCATGAGCGACAGGAGAGCTATACAATCTGCGACTCAGGCCCCACCTTCTTGCCCTGCCAGCAAAGGATTGCAAGAACTTTTTAACACGCCTGATGTATAAGAACATACAGAGGCGTAGCTAGGGGGCAGGGGGTACAAGTGTCCCCGGGCGCCAGAGGAAGGGGGCGCCAAAATGAGGGTTAGAATTAATAATTTTAGTCTTGATTTTGATGCTATTTAAACTAATTTATACCAAATAAATTTATAAAACTGAATTTTGGCGCCCAAAAACCTCATTAGTTACAAACTAGTTGTCAGACTGACAGAGACTGTCCATACATTATTTGGCGCCCCACTGAGCATTAAGGGGCGCCATACACTCATTACAGATGATATACCTACATTGCAAGATTGTTAGGCTATAGTCCGAAATGTCGTTTTCTCATAAAATCATGGATAAAATCAGCTCAAGTATATCCTTAATGTACTAAAAGTGGCAGATGGTTTTAATATATAAACAAATTAGGTATAGTAATTTTCAACTTTCCTGTATGGAAAAACTCTTAACCGGCTGGCATGAATAGCTGCATTAGCCAATGAGAGGGAGGGTGGGGTATGCAGTATGCCAACCCTTGTAGGAGAAGCATCTGTCTGATGGTTAAGCTAGCTGGGTCCGCCTTGACTCTTGACGCCCATGGCTGCATCCATGATACTCAGTTAAAACTATTCTACTATAGGCATCATGGACACAGGGCGACACCTGGTTAGGGCTGCTGCAACCCAGTGATTTGTATATTTATTGGGCCAAGAGGTCAAAATTACAAGCTAACTTTCAATAAGAGGCAGACTGACAGTAGGCTATCAGTCAGAACTCAGCAGTTCAGCTATCTTGGATTTCAATTTTGCTGCTGAAGTTTTGTTTGAATGCAAATACTTAAATTTCATAAAAAACAAGTCTGTTAGTTTAGCAATAAGTATACCATAGTACAAAATACAAATCAACAACCTAGTGTTTAAATATTTTTTATTTTATCGACAACAGATGTGTTATGATATTTGTTTGATAAATAAATTCATATATAATTTGAATTTATTGACTTTCAAAAACACAATGAACAGTCGATATTTTTAATATTTTATTTCACTAAAATTTAAATTGCCATTCCGTGTATTTGGAAAATGTGAAATAAATTAAATAGGGAGGGATGAGGAGGGGCGGGAGGGGGCGCCAATTTCATAGTTTGTCCCCGGGCGCCAAATATCCTAGCTACGCCTCTGAGAACATATACTATAGCTGCTCTCTGGAACCTCGTCAAAGTCTCACTCTCAACAATATAAACCAATCCAATTAGCCCTATTAGAACTATACATGATTATGATGCTGATCAGTGCAATATCTAAAGCTATAATAGTATAGTCTCTAATGCTCATTACTGCATAATCATGCACTGATGTTACTTGCTGCGTTTTGACAGCTAGTTTGGAAATAAACGAAAATACAATACAATTTGACATCTTAGGAAACATATGATTCTGGACATATCGCGGCAACATAGGCTTTGGTCATCTTATTACAGATAGAATAATTTATCCCAGATTAATTAGTTAAACCGCGGTTGGTGTGATTCTATATAACCACCGTAATAAACATTTTAAAGGTGTCTAAATAGGTCATCGCATTTTCAACATTAGGCGTTGCGGAGGAGTTCTACTAAATACTAATCAACATAAGATTTGTGCATTACATTATTCGCTAAATTCAGGTTATTCTGGGAGGTGGCAGGCAGCAGTTTCTACCGAACGGAACGAGCGATCCAGAATACGGGATAAAACAGGGAGGAAATCGCTTGGATGGACTGAATCTCATAGAGGTAAGCAATATAGGAAGCCGTAATCAGAAATTTATATAGAGCCGCTACATTATAACAAAGCCGCGCAATCTACGGTTGTGTAAATGGTGTCAAAGTTCATCCAGAACACAAAGTCTTCAACACTTACGAAAAAAAGATATCTCGGATGTAACTCTTGCGTGATCATTGGTCGAAAATGTATATTGTATTATTAGCGATAACTTGTTACCAAACGTTTTAGTGACTATAACTGTTACAATGTTCTTGTTAGCCACTTTTAAATTCTTTCAACCTAAATTCTTCAATTGTACTCAAACGCCACTTTTAGCTAAAATTTACACGACTTGACGGCAAGGTCAGATCGATATCAAAAGCCATAGCAAACCTTAAGACATAGTTAGAAACTCAATAATTCAAGATACTATTTAGACACCGTTTAAACGCTTTAAAACTATGCTATATATAACCATGCATAAATAATACCCGGTATATTAATTGGCTTGATGAACTAAACGAGAGAAGAAGAAATAAAAACCGATGGAAGAAACTCTTATAAAATGAACTAAAACATGATTATTATCTTTAAGGGCGCCAACGGCCATTCTGGTCATAAGGCGTCGTTAAACCTTGGTCATATAAAAGAATACATCCGAGACTCATTTGGCCATTTAATTGGCCTAATTGTTCGACAAGGTCGACGTCAATGGCCCCGGCAGCCCTAATTGTAATTAATAACTTCTATTACGCCAGTGTATATTGCACCTGACATCAACTGATGACGCAACAAAACCGAGTCGTAATCTGGTCAATATCCATAAGATCATTCCGTAAGACAGAGACACAGCTTGTGGTGGATAAGCAATTTTAAAGAGGTAAGTTTTAAGTTGAGGATGAAATGACACAAGCGACTGAGCAGAACGGACAGATACAGGGAGAGAGATATTGAGCAGAACGGACAGATAGGCCTACAGGGAGAGTCAGTTCCGAAAAGTATGTCCAGCAACTGAAAAGTTCGTTCACCAAGAACAGTACTTGATTTAGGTATTAACAGAAAATGATGATCAGATGATGTTGTTGAATAATGATAAGTTTTGGGTATAAGAATTATTTTTACTTTTTAGTATTGTGACTGACCACTGACCAGAGTTAAGAGTTTTAACAACCATGAGCCCAGTTTGAAACTAATTCTTTGCAGAACAGGCAGTCAATTGATGATGATGATGATGATGATGATGATGATGATGATGATGATGATGATGATGATGATGATTACGATGATGATTACGATGATGATGATGATGATGATGATGATGATGGTGGTGGTGGTGGTGGTGGTGGTGGTGGTGGTGGTGGTGGTGGTGGTGGTGGTGGTGGTGGTGGTGGTGGTGGTGGTGGTGGTGGTGGTGGTGGTGGTGGTGGTGGTGGTGGTGGCGATGATGATGATGATGATTATAATTAATGTTGATTGATGATGATGATGTTGAGTAGGAGGAGGAGGACGACGACGACGACGACGATAATGGTGATGATGATAATTTTAAAAATAATAATAACAGCGAGTATCCGACTTTGTTCGAAGAGTACTAGGCAAATCCGGCAGCCATAAGATTTCGTTTGACATATCGACATGCCATTTGGACACCTCAAAACTGTTTGCAAACAACGCTATAATAAAACGTCATTGACAACTTTATGTTATTCTGATATTGAGAAAAGTCATAACTGTCTGCCTAAAACACTGAGAGGGTGTTATACTCTTGTAGTGCAAGTCCAAAGGTTGGAGAAAGAAGGAGGGCGACGCTATTCATCTTCCTTATGGCACGGCGTCGTTAAACAGAAACAAATAATGCGATGTGTTAATTATAAACCGTATTCTTTCGCATTTCCTACTCCACGGCCTTTCCCTGTTTAGATGCTGTTTAATTAATAACACTATACAATAACAACGATGATTGGCGTCGCCCTCCTCCTTTCTCCAGATCTGGGACTGGCACTGCCTGAGTACGAACAGTGGAGGAGTTAGGCCTTTCCCTGACCTTTTCTGGTGGTATTATTTTCTCCTTTATAGAAGCTTAATCATTTCTAAATAAATTTCGAGCGAGTTTTCTACATCGTACTTCGTTCCTGAATTTACACAAACGCATACACATATTTTCCTCTACATTTCTTTGTAATATTACGCAATTAAAGACAGTGTAATGTAAATCAGAAAATGCAATTACAGAGTAAGTTGATGTAGGGTATAGTGCAAGATCATCATCCTCCTTCTCTTCCTCTTTTCTTCTTCCTCCTCCTCCTCCTCCCTCCTCCTCCTCCTCCTCCTCCTCCTCCTCTTCTTCCTCCTCCTCCTCTTTCTCTTCTTTCTCCTCCTCATCATGATGACCATGGTACTAATATTTTTGTTTTCGTATCTGTCCTAACAACGACGTTGTCATCATCATCTTCTTCATAATCAGTTATGGTTGAATGAGACGAGGAAACGGTCAGCGTCATCAACCTACGTCTGGAATCAACAACAGTTCGATCAAGTCAACCCAGACACAACGGACTTTCTCCTAGGTAAATACATTCACACTTTTATATAGCTCCAGTAGTTCTCAACTGTTCGCTTCACAGTCACGAGGCGCTTCAAATTTTATACTGTATGATTGTGATGACTATTTTTAGTTATTGAAAATCATGAAATTAAAAAGTAAAGGTGCTTTTTTGCTTTTAGTTTGAGATAATGTTACAGCCATACTGTACATAATGGCCGAAAAAACTAAATAAATCATGAACTAAAAAATATACTGTCGCACAATTGTTCTTACGAACGGTAACAACTACAACTAAATACAGGAAAAATGTATTTGACGTCAATGGCTTTTGATGCCATAAGATTGATAATGGAAAAAGGTTATTATCAAATGTTTTTAGACACCTTTAAAACAGATTTGACGAAATTATATATTTAATGCGTTAGTTTGCCAGATAATTCACTTGTCTTCTCTTAACTTCAGTCTGTTCAAGTTAAACTGTTTTTGCTTGTCCGAACGATGGAATCCCACAATTTTAAAATGCTTCCGCCTAATTATGAGACATTTTACGCTGGTTACCTGTATCTTAACGCATAGAGTATAAGGCGATTCTAACTGTCAAATGAAACTGCCAAGTGGAAACTGCCCCATCGTGTCTCAGACCTTGGGGAATCCCTGCCTCATCTATTCCAGGTCGTCCACTAACAAGCCCAGAAGTTCTGCCAATGTTGGCCCTGGATAGGGGAATAGTCTTCCTTTCAAAATCAGAAGTGAGCATATCAGTCCGTTGTCGCCTTCCTTGTTCCGCAATTGTTTGAAGTCTGTTATGTTTGATCATTGGACTTCCCTGCGCTGCTGATAACTTTTTTCTTGAAATTGCACTTTACAAATTTCCACTTATGTAAGTATATTACGTAAACAAAATTTCCGCTGACGTCAACGGCCTTTGTTGCCACAAGTTGAATTATATTGTATTTTCGTTTATCCAATGAATAGGATCAGAAAGGTTGGTTTTGCAAATTTAGAGTTAAACTAACATGTGGAGTCATCTAGCCGTTAGTCCTGGTATCGGCTTTGCTTACGTTTTGCTATCACGTCAACTGTTTTGGAAACTACAAGACGCCTTTATACTCTTTGGAATCATTGACCTGGTCAGTTCGATGCCACGTCAGCAACACGGCATTGCTTAACTTTCCGGCATTTATTTCTTTTAGCTGAAGATGTAATAACGCGCTTCACTTCTAAAAATAAATTCCGCCATTCTCCGTACTCCGGCAGTCCTAGCCCCAAACCTGGAAAAAGAGGAGGGCAACGTCAATCGGATTTGTCAAGACACAACGTTGTTAAACAGCTGCTAGCTAACTATTCTAGATTGTCATGTTTTATCAATCTTGATAAATGTAGCGTAGAACCTATCCTGTTCATTTTCAAACTTCCTAAATTCGCCGAAATGGAGGTGCTATATGAATTCGCAAATCGACTGTTATTCTGGCTGATGCAAAAATGAAGCTTAATGTATGAAGATGAGATCCTGGCAGCCACACAATAGATAAACTCTAAATAATAATGCTCTGCTTAGACACCTTTTAAACGCTCTTGTCAAAAGCTATTTATATCTCTTGCACATAAACGTTGGAGTGGTGGTAGCAAAAAATTCACATTAGCAGTAACAACAGTCTTTGATGTTAGACGTCATTCCGTGAAAAGTAAGACTCTCTTCTCATCAAAACTCCGCCACTGTGGTAGTGCCAGTCCAAACCGGAAAAAAGGAGAAGGTCGACGCTAATCATCTTTGCTATGACACAGTGTCGCTACACAGCAACTGACCAGCTAATCATCGAACTCAACGTTCTTTGATGCCTTAAGGTGGTCATTAAAACGCTTGGATCCAACTCACTGTACGCCAGCGGAGAAGAAGGGTCCTACTTTTCACGGAATGACGTCTAACATCAAAGACTGTTGTTACTGCGAATATGAATTATTTCTATATCACCAATGTCCAAGACTCCAACGCTAACGTGCAAGACCTATAAATAGCTGTTGACAAGAACGTTTAAAAGGTGTCTAAGCAGAGCATTATTATTTAGAGTTTATTTTTATTGTGTGGCTGCCAGGATCTCAGCATCCTATTTTAAGCATCATTTTTACATCAGCCAGATGTCATTTTAACATCAGGCAGTCCAACAGCTATTTTTAGGCACATTCAAAACATTTTCATGTGGTGCTATATATATTATTATTATTATTATTATTATTATTATTATTATTATTATTATTATTATTATTATTATTATTATTATTATTATTATTATTATTATTATTATTATTAATTACATAGAAATGGACTACGTACACGAGCCACTCCACTACCTAGCTCTACTAGGTTTCGCTACTGTTTTCTCTTTCTTTGGCACGACACTTTAAAAGTAATGATTGATGTGTCTGTAGAAAGAGTATCTATGCTAACTTTCCATTGTATATCTCTTCATTCTATAATTATATGCTTTGAAAGTGATAAATTGTGCAGGTTAGAGTGACTATTGGGACGCGTATCAGAAGGGTTGTATGTATGTATGTATGTATGTATGTATGCTATGTATGTATGTATGTATGTATGTATGTATGTATGTATGTATGTATGTATGTATGTATGTATGTATGTATGTATGTATGAGTACTTGCTATAGCGCCCCTTCAAGATTTCTACTCTGAGGCGCTCCCGACAACAGCGCGGACACTGAATCGGAGTTTCACGCTGAAGCGCATGAGCAATTGCGAGAAGGACTTGCCCAGGGTCCGTAAGCGGCGGCTTGAGGTGGATTCGAACCCGCAACCCTCCGGCTGCAAGGCACCGAACATACCAGTGATCGATGTCCAGTGGTGGTCAGAGTCCGATTGCCAGAGGGATCTCCCTCACCACCGCTGTCCGTGTGAATGTGTGCGATGCCATTTAAGGTCCCCGTGTACGGATCATAGCATGTTGTCCTCAATGGTAATTGATGAAACTATTGGCTCTGTATTTGTCTGGTGGTAGGTCTCTTCAAACCGAGCCACATGAAGTATACGATTGATCGAAAGAACGGAAGTGCAAACGAACCAACGCTGGCTGAGATGACAGAGAAGGCGATTCGAATTCTGAGAAGGGAGAAGAAGGGATACTTCCTACTAGTCGAAGGCCAGTAGCAACATCTACTTATTTGCCTATGTACTTACTCACTTGCTTATTCTCTTACTTACTAAGTTACTTACCTACTTACTTATTTGCATAATTACGCATTTTGTTACTGACTTGTCTACCTAGTTATTTATTTTCCTTCTTCCTTACCAAGTATTTGCTAACTTAGTCACTGAATTGCATATTGAAGGGGCGCGGTAGTTTAGGGGTATGTTCGGTGCCTTGTAGCCGGAGGGTTGCGGGTTCAATCCACCCACTCCGCCGCGTAGGGACCCTGGGCAAGTCCTTCACTCGCAATTGCTCATGCGCTTCGGCGTGAAACTACGATTCAGTGTCCGCGCTGTACAGTAGTCGGGGAGCGCTTCTGAGTAAAAATCTTGAAGGGGCGCTGTAGCGCAATGTCATGCATGTGTACATACATACATACATACATACATACATACATACATACATACATACATACATACCTACATACATACATCATACATACATACAGGCCAACATACATACATACATACATAAGATACATACATACATCCATACATACATACATACATACATACATACGATACATACTAACATGACATACATACATACATACATACACATGCATACTCACTGCTTGACCTCTTAACTCGCCTTACCTTGCCATAATTATGATTTCGTAATATTTACATACATGTAGAACCGAATTAGGTGTAGTGTAAGAGAAAAGAACCAGGTTCCCGGTAGTGCTATGTGATCCTGTGTGCCATATTTTCTCTTCTTTGGATTATACAACAGGTGGTCGAATTGACCATGGTCATCATTACAATCAGGCCAAGGTCGCTCTGGAAGAGGTCGTGTCCTTCAACGATGCCATTGAAAAGGCGATCCAGCTAACTGACCAGTCGGACACTCTGATCGTAGTGACCGCTGACCACTCGCACGTCTTCACAATCAGCGGATATCCGTCCAGAGGAAATCCCATTCTAGGTAAGCGTAGCGTAATGAGCTAATGACTGACAGATATGACGTGCGTCACGTTGAGGTCAACGTGACATCATACTGACGTAGCATCACATTGTCATGACGTGACATTGACATTGAAATCACGTGACATCAAATTGACATCGCGTAATGTCACTTTGACATGACCGAACATCACATTGATACGCTGAGACATCAAACTTGACAAATACCCCGAAAAATGTGCCGTTTTACCGCATTTCACAAATATATAACATACGTTGGAAACATTTGAAAGGTGTTGGAAAAACGCGTAATAACAAATCTACAACCTCGTTTCTTGCCTTATATAGCGCATCATTTAGCAACGTTTTAGAGGTGTCTAAGGAGATCATAGAGGCAGGATATGGCGGATAAGTAATCTGAAAAGATAAGTCTTGAGTTGAGAATGAAAGTGATTGAGCAGAACGAACAGGTTCAGGGAGAGAGTTAGAAAGTATGGCTCCAACAACAGAAAAGGCTCGTTCATCTAGAATGGTTCTCGTTCATGAAGAATCGTTCTCGTTGAACAAGAATTGTTCTCTTTTATCAAGAATGGTTGTCGTTCATCGAGAATGGTTCCCATTAATTAATTAAGATTGGTTCTCGTTTTGGGTTTGGCCAGAGAAAGATAATCAGATGAATTAGTTGAATATTGATAAATCTGAAAACTAGGGACTGATTTTAAGCATTTCAGTGGGATAGAGTACAATGTTTTATAAACTATGAGCCCCAGTTTGAAACCTTTGCCTATCAGGGAACCAATGTAAAGAGTTGATAGTTGTACATATAATAGTAAAGATGTTCCAAGGTTTTTGTTTCACCTGCGCCATCTAGCGAACTCAGCAATCATATGAGTGCACTGACCGCACTCTGTCGATGGCAAGATCGGTCGTCGTGGGAGAGGACTGGCCATCATCCTTCGTATGCCAAGGCAGAGAAAATGTAGCGTTCATATCAGCATGTTCTTTAGTTTCTTCACGAAAGCCTATGCTTTTAAATGCGCTGCGTTTGGTAAATGCGTTTGTTAAGTGAGGCTTTGTTAAATAAGTAGTTATTTGCATGTCATGCATTGTTAAAAATGTATGTTTTAACCTTTATTTTTTAAACTGTATGTTTTTGCATGTCTGGCATATCTAAATATAATGTTCTATTGCATGTGAGGTATTGCAATAAATACGTACTATTCATGTTGCACGTGTGATGCTGTTGTTGCTGTTGCATAGTTTCCAATGCATTTTATTGTTTTGTTGCTCCTGTTGTTATAAGTTATTTACAGTTGTCAATGCATCTTCTTTTTGCAAGTGCGTTGTAATTAGCGTAGGCCTATGCTTTTGTTGCTCGTAGGGCTTTTCAACTTTTAAATTCTGATCAATGCATGTTGTCGTTGCAAATGCTTTGTTGTTCTCTCAAATGCTTTGTTGTTCTCTTAAATGCTTTGTTGTTCTTTCAAATGCTTTGTTGTTCTTGCAAAAACTTTGTTGTCTTTGAAGATGTTCTGTTGCTGTTAAAATCCTTTGTTGTCGTTGCAGATGTTTCGCTGTCGTTGCATATGTGTTTTGTCATTGTTTGCTATTGTTGTCTCATTCAGGTTGCACTAACAGCGCTGCGTTATTTATTTACTTTGAGTTTCTGGATGTCTCAGGCTTTGCAGGTTTTGTGGACGCGCGGGAACTGAGTGAAGTGAATGCAACGGATGGAATGCCTTACACGACGCTGTCCTACGCCAACGGTCCCTCGCAGTACCTGGGCAGGACGAATCTCACAGGCATCGACACACGTAAGCATTCATAATCGCTTCCACATAAAGTCTTGTGCATTAAGACACCGATATACAAACATATGCCTACACATAAACACACGCACATACACTCACGAACGAGTACTCCACACAAGATTAATTTCTCGGACCTTTACTGCGGTTGGCTCGGTCGCAATATAAACGTGGAGTACAATACAATACAATACAATACAATACAACACAATACAACTGGGGCGCGGTGGTGAGGGGTATGTTCGGTGCCTTGCAGCTGGAGGGCTGCGGGTTCGAATCCACCTCAAAGCCGCCGCGTAGGGACCCTGGGCAAGTCCTTCACTCGCAATTGCTCATGCGCTTTCGGCGTGAAACTACGATTCAGCGTCCGCGCAGTAGTCGGGAGTGCCTCTGAATGGGCAATCTGGTAGG